>CAKKNV010000034.1:0-207606 GCA_918843875.1 Diadumene lineata
AGCCTGATAGCCTGATAGCCTGATAGCCTGATAGCCTGATAGCCTGATAGCCTGATAGCCTGATAGCCTGATAGCCTGATAGCCTGATAGCCTGATAGCCTGATAGCCTGATAGCCTGATAGCCTGATAGCCTGATAGCCTGATAGCCTGATAGCCTGATAGCCGAAATTTTTTTTAAAATAACGTACAGGCTCTTTAAAGCAAGATTTCACTCTTTTTTAAAGATTATTATTATAATTGCTATTATTAATCATATCAGCCAAGCGTATTCCTACTTAGAACAATAGTTTCCAAATCAATCTATTGTTTTCACTTAAAATTGTTTAGTCAGCAAACATCAAATAGGTAATATATAATACATAAAATATTATTTGCGAATAAAAAATTAAAATCGAATTCTATAATCCAGTGCCAAACAAATTGGAAGAAAAAATGATCTTATAAATTTGCTGGTCAAGTTCATGCTGTTAAATGATCAGAGAAATTAGGGTGAATAAATATTTCAAGAAATTTGATAAAAAAGCTCATTTTATACCGTTAGTTTATATCAGGAAAAAAAATGTTTATTGCGGTTACAGGAAATTATTCTTTGTGCTCGGAGGAAATGAGTGAATTAGTATATATTTTAAAACGCTCTGTAATTGTTATTGATATTTTTATGGTTCATTTTAAAATGTGTTTTTACTTCCCTATTGTTATGAAAAATAAAGAACTTTCTTGTGATGGGTTTGTTGGTTTGAATAACGTTTTGTTCCGCTCCGTGGACATGTCTGGACAAACATTGTTCTGTGCAACTCTCGTGGGAGTCATTACTGCTTCATCAGCAAATTTGAATTTATGGAGTGATTGAACAAATTTTCTTACTTGAAAATATATTTGATACTTTATCATCTATATTGTTCCGTTTATCAGGGAAAATAAAAATGTTTTCTGAATTGTGTTAGTATGTATCTTCTTGTCAATATATTTTGTGACTCGATTCCCAGTGTAAATTATCGAATATATGTTATTTTCAGTAAAACAAGACAAATTATTAACAGTACAAATATTCGGTCAATTAGTTTTCAAGTAACAACAAAAATTACTGTTGATTTTTCCATCCTTAAACGTGTTTTTTTTTTAGTTCATTTTCCGATCTATATCGAACAAAGTAACCTTTTCCATCATTGTTCATATTGAGCTTTTTTCTTGGTGGTCCATTCACTTGTGATGTGTTACAATTCTTTGGTGTTTTTGACTTGCTTTATTACTTGGACTGCTTGAATGTTCGCCGTCTGCAAGGTAGCCCGAATCATCTCCTGGCTGTGTAGTCATAGAACGTGTTTCAATAAACACTTCTAACATTTCGTTTAGATCATCCATGGCTGTTTTCGATTCTATCGTGTTGTCTACTACCCCTCCCTTTATTGTTGTCATCTCCTTCTACCACCACCTTTTTTCCTGACCACCCCTCCCCAGTCACTTTTAACCTCATTAACATATCCACCACTTTCCACCACCTTCCACCACCCATTTCCACCACCCAAAAGGGGCTCGAGCGGTCCCTTTCCCACTACTTTCAGTATTCTATTCAGTATTCAGTATTCTATTCTGTTCTATTCTATTCAGTATTCTAGTCAGTATTCAGTATTCTATTCTATTCTATTCAGTATTCTATTCAGTATTCTATTCCATTCTATTCAGTATTCAGTATTCAGTATTCTATTCTATTCTATTCTATTCTATTCAGTATTCTATTCAGTATTCAGTATTCTATTCTATTCAGTATTCTATTCAGTATTCTATTCAGTATTCAGTATTCTATTCTATTCTATTCTATTCTATTCAGTATTCTATTCAGTATTCAGTATTCTATTCTATTCCGTATTCTATTCAGTATTCAGTATTCTATTCTATTCTTGTTACAATATGCTTATGACGTAATGTAATCCTATACTCATGTTATACGTGTACACATAAGCTTTGAGTAATAAAGCAGAGCTCATCTACCACGAATACGTTTTTACACGTCTCTACAATACGCTCGCCCATTGAAGCATGGTGTCAGAACTTAACTCGAACCAGTAACATGGGAAAGGATCAACCTGCTACGTCTACTAGCAGTCCGCAAGGACCTATCTTTACGTCTCATTTCCCGGTGCCTTCACCGATGATAACTACGGGAGATCAAGTCAACAATTGGGAGTTCTTCAAACAACAATGGACCGACTACGAAGTCGCAACAGGATTAGAGGGACAAGACACAAAAGTACGAATGGCTACTCTACGTTCAGTGATGGGCAAAGAATGTCTGCAGATCCTTCTTAATCTCAAACTTACAGACGACGAACGAACAGATGTCAGTGCGTGCTTAGCAGCGTTGGAATGCTATTTCAAGCCCAAACGGAACATTGTATACGAGCGATATATGTTCAATACGTGCATGCAGAACGTCGAAGAGCCGATCGACGGATACGTAAACCGATTGCGTAAACATGCAGCAACCTGCGAGTTTGGAACACTTACTGACGAACTCATAAGGGATAGACTTGTCCTCGGAATTCGTGATGAAAGCACAAAATTGCGTCTTCTAAAAGAGGATAAACTGGACCTCAACAAGGCACTACACATTTGCCGTAGTAACGAAATAGCAAGCAGTCAGCTGAAAGCCATGAGCATTGATCACAACAGGTCACAAAACAAAGAAGAAATACGCGCAGTTCGAGAACGGAAGTTTAAACCGTCACAAAGGACACGCAACGCAAAACACGCTCAAAAGAAAGACGACAACAAAAGTGAGTCTTCTCGTAAAAAGAAGTACAAATGCTATAACTGTGGTAGTTCCGAAAGGCATAAACAGCAGGACTGCCCGGCTTACGGCAGAGAATGCAAAGCCTGTGGCAAGAAAAACCACTTCGCGTCTGTTTGTCTTACAAAGAGATCAAAGGATGTCAAAGCGGTAACATCAGAAACAGATTACAACTACGACAGCGACTCCGACGAATCACAATTTAAAATTGAAGAAGTTGGTTTGGTGAGAGAGAAAGGCAAGCAACTGATCGCTACGCTATCATTTACAGACCAAAACTCTAACTTCAACACCGAAATTGACTGTCAACTTGATACAGGAGCCACATGCAACGTGATTAGTCATCGAGATCTGTCAATCATCAATCAAGACGCCAGTCCTAAGCTGCAACAAAGCAATGTCAAACTCAGGCTCTTTGATGGATCTGTCATGCATCCATTAGGAGAGGTCACACTTAAGGTCAACAATAAACATTGCTTGAAGTTTCAAGTAATCAACGGGCGACAAAAGCCGATTTTATCAGCGGAAACATGCCAGACTTTGGAACTTTTAAAGATTAGTAAACAAATACACCAGGTCAGCGAAACCGGAACCGGAAGTAAACCCTTAACTAAAGAAAGCATCTTAAAAGAATTTCGTGACGTATTTGAAGGCTTGGGGAACATTGGTCACGCAAGTATCACTGTCGACCCAGACGCAAAGCCTATACAACATGCACCTCGAAGAATAGCTGTCACGCTTCACAAAGAGGTTAAAGCTAAGCTTGCTGAGCTTGAAAAGAAACAAATCATTGTCAAAGAGACTGAACCTACTGAATGGATCAGCAGCATGGTTGTTGTGGCGAAGCCTGGAAAGATTCGTATTTGTTTAGATCCCAAAGATCTAAATAAAGCGATCAAGCGTCCCAAATACCAGATGCCGACGCTGGATGAGATGCTACCAAAGCTGGGAAAGGCTAAAGTATTTACTACTCTCGACGCCAAAGATGGTTTTTACCAGATCAAGCTTGACGATGACAGCAGCAAATTGACCACCTTCTGGACGCCATTTGGCAGATACAGATATCTACGCATGCCATTTGGTATTAGTTCTGCCCCTGAAGAGTTTGAAAGCACCTTACACGAACGATTGGGAGATCTAGAAGGTGTGGAAGTACTACGTGACGACATGCTGGTCGTTGGCTACGGCGATACTCTAGATGAAGCTAACAAAAACCACGATGAAAATCTACTAAGTCTGCTAAACAGAGCAAGGGAGATCAACCTGAAGTTTAACAGCAAAAAGCTCAACCTACGAAGGAGTGAAGTGAAGTTCATGGGACACGTGCTAACCTCCGATGGACTTAAACCAGATGCTGATAAGGTCAAAGCAGTAACCGAAATGCCAAAGCCTACCAACAAACAAGAGACACTTAGCCTACTGGGCTTTGTGAATTATCTAGCAAAGTTTTTGCCGCGCTTGTCTGAGGTTGCACAACCACTGCGCGAGCTTACAACAAAGAACGCAAGGTTCGTGTGGTCAAGCCAGCACGATAAATCTTTCACCGAAGTTAAGCAGCTTGTGAGTGCACACCCTGTACTCAAATACTACGACATGGATGCAGAGGTAACAATTCAATGCGACGCTAGTGAGAAAGGCCTGGGTGCTACTCTATTACAGAATGGTCAACCAGTCGCCTTTGCGTCTCGAACACTTACACCTGTTGAGCAACGCTACGCTCAAATAGAGAAAGAATGTCTTGCAATTGTATTCGCCTGCACCAAATTCAGCCAATACATTACACGCAGAGAACTTATCACAGTTGAGTCAGACCACAAACCTCTACAATCTATCTTCAAGAAATCTCTGTTAGCTGCACCAGGACGCCTACAACGCATGATACTACGTCTACAGAAATACAACATTAACGTCGTCTACAAACCTGGATCACAAATGTACGTGGCGGATCATCTATCACGAGCTTATCTTACCGACCAAGGGAAGCCCGAAGATGAATTTCAAGTGTTTGCACTTGAGCTGGAAGAGATCAATCTGCTAAACAACGTAAAGATCACCAGCGAAAGACTTGCACAACTACAGAAAGCCACAGAACAAGACCTCATCATGCAGTCACTAAAGAACATCATACTGATTGGATGGCCGGATACGCGCGACGAAGTTCCAATCCCCATCCAAGACTACTGGAATTACAGAGAAGAACTGACATTGTACAACGGCGTGTTGTTCAAGAATCAACGCATTATTATTCCACAAGCACTCAGATCGGAAGTAATCGCGAGGTTACATTCCAGCCATCAAGGGATCGAGGCTTGTTTGAGGAAAGCAAGGGATCGTGTGTTTTGGCCAGCAATGCAACACGATATTAAGAACGCCGTAACCTCATGCACAGTTTGCGCAGAGTTTCAGCCAAGTAATCCCAGCATGCCCATGCAATCGCATGAAATACCAGACAGACCGTGGAGCCGAGTAAGCACGGATCTCTTCACGTTAAAGTCGAAGGACTATGTAGTACTGGTAGATAACTACTCAGACTACATTGAAGTGAGCCCGCTAACAGATACAACGTCATCATCGATCATAAAATTTCTCAAGGTTCAATTCAGCCGACATGGCATACCGGATGTCTTAGTCTCCGACAATGGCCCACAATACGTCAGCAACGAGTTCGCACAGTTCGCCAACGAGTGGGAGTTTAAACATGTGTCTTCATCGCCACATCATCAGAAAGCCAACGGGAAAGCTGAATCAGCCGTTAAAGTCGCCAAGAACCTGTTCAAGAAAGCGTTACGGGATAACAAGGACCCATGGCTAGCTCTCTTGGACTATCGCAATACACCAACACAGGGGTTGCAAACCAGCCCTGTACAGCGCCTAATGTCTAGGAGAACCAAAACCTTGGTTCCCATAGCAACCAGTCTTCTGTACCCGGAAGTAGCCGATGGTGTTACAGAGAAAATCAAGCTTAAACGACAAAAGGCCAAAAGCTACCACGACAGGCAAGCTAGACGACTACCGGAGCTTGAGATTGGCCAAGAGGTGCGCATCGCACCCACTCAACGAGGAAAACCCTGGAACCTAGGTACGTGTACCGAGAGGCTCTCAGACAGATCGTACATGGTTGAATCAAACGGTGAGCAGTATCGACGCAACCGAGAACATCTCAAACCATCACCACTCACACAGCCTGAACCAGTCCAAAACACACCGTCAGACCCAGTGCCACCAGCTACAAAGCCGGAACTGAGAAGAAGCAAACGAGTGGTGAAGCCACCTGATCGATTCACATAGACAGACAGTTTAGTCAATATTAGACACTTCATTACTAGAAACATTTAAATGATCATTGAACGTTGATTGGATATTAAGTGATTGATTAAGTATTTCGCACATTTAACATTAGTACATGTATTAGATAATTTCTTTAGATCGTCGACTTTTCTCTTCTTAATTCGTTTAAATATCTTTATATATCTCGCTTAACGTGATATTCGTTTGTTTTTTATAAAAGGGGAGATGTTACAATATGCTTATGACGTAATGTAATCCTATACTCATGTTATACGTGTACACATAAGCTTTGAGTAATAAAGCAGAGCTCATCTACCACGAATACGTTTTTACACGTCTCTACAATACGCTCGCCCATTGAAGCAATTCTATTCTATTCTATTCAGTATTCTATTCAGTATTCAGTATTCTATTCTGTTCTATTCAGTATTCTATTCAGTATTCAGTATTCTATTCTATTCTATTCTATTCTATTCTATTTTATTCAGTATTCTATTCAGTATTCTATTCTATTCTATCCTATCCTATCCTATCCTATCCTATCCTATCCTATCCTATCCTATCCTATCCTATCCTATCCTATCCTATCCTATCCTATCCTATCCTATCCTATCCTATCCTATCCTATCCTATCCTATCCTATCCTATGCCCTGCCCTGCCCTGCCCTGCTCTATTCAGTATTCTATTCAGTATTCAGTATTCTATTCAGTATTCTATTCAATATTCAGTATTCTATTCAGTATTCAGTATTCTATTCAGTATTCAGTATTCTATTCTATTCAGTATTCTATTCAGTATTCAGTATTCTATTCTATTCAGTATTCTATTCAGTATTCAGTATTCTATTCTATTCTATTCAGTATTCTTTTCAGTACTCATTGTTCTATTCAGTATTCAGTATTCTATTCAGTATTCAGTATTCTATTCTATTCTATTCAGTATTCTATTCTATTCAGTATTCAGTATTCTATTCTATTCTATTCAGTATTCTATTCAGTATTCAGTATTCTATTATATTCTATTCAGTATTCTATTCAGTATTCCATTCTATTCAGTATTCTATTCAGTATTCAGTATTCTATTCTATTCTATTCAGTATTCTATTCAGTATTCAGCATTCTATTCTATTCTATTCAGTATTCTATTCAGTATTATTTTCTATTCTATTCAGTATTCAGTATTCAGTATTCTATTCTATTCTATTCTATTCAGTATTCTATTCAGTATTCAGTATTCTATTCTATTCAGTATTCTATTCAGTATTCTATTCAGTATTCAGTATTCTATTCTATTCTATTCTATTCAGTATTCTATTCAGTATTCAGTATTCTATTCTATTCAGTATTCTATTCAGTATTCTATTCAGTATTCAGTATTCTATTCTATTCTATTCTATTCAGTATTCTATTCAGTATTCAGTATTCTATTCTATTCAGTATTCTATTCAGTATTCAGTATTCTATTCTATTCTATTCTATTCAGTATTCTATTCAGTATTCAGTATTCTATTCTGTTCTATTCAGTATTCTATTCAGTATTCAGTGTTCTATTCTATTCTATTCCATTCTATTTTATTCAGTATTCTATTCAGTATTCTATTCTATTCTATCCCATCCCATCCCATCCCATCCCATCCCATCCCATCCCATCCCATCCCATCCCATCTCTTCCCTTCCCATCCCATCCCATCCCATCCCATCCCATCCCATCCTATGCCCTGCCCTGCCCTGCCCTGCCCTGCCCTGCCCTGCCCTGCCCTGCCCTGCCCTGCCCTGCCCTGCCCTATTCAGTATTCTATTCAGTATTCAGTATTCTATTCAGTATTCTATTCAGTATTCAGTATTCTATTCAGTATTCAGTATTCTATTCAGTATTCAGTATTCTATTCTATTCAGTATTCTATTCAGTATTCTATTCTATTCAGTATTCTATTCAGTATTCAGTATTCTATTCTATTCTATTCAGTATTCTTTTCAGTACTCATTATTCTATTCAGTATTCAGTATTCTATTCAGTATTCAGTATTCTATTCTATTCTATTCAGTATTCTATTCTATTCAGTATTCTATTCAGTATTCAGTATTCTATTCTATTCTATTCAGTATTCTATTCAGTATTCAGTATTCTATTATATTCTATTCAGTATTCTATTCAGTATTCTATTCTATTCAGTATTCTATTCAGTATTCAGTATTCTATTCTATTCTATTCAGTATTCTATTCAGTATTCAGTATTCTATTCTATTCTATTCAGTATTCTATTCAGTATTCAGTATTCTATTCTATTCAGTATTCTATTCAGTATTCAGTATTCTATTCTATTCTATTCTATTCAGTATTCTATTCAGTATTCAGTATTCTATTCTGTTCTATTCAGTATTCTATTCAGTATTCAGTATTCTATTCTATTCTATTCTATTCTATTCTATTCTATTTTATTCAGTATTCTATTCAGTATTCTATTCTATTCTATCCTATCCTATCCTATCCTATCCTATCCTATCCTATCCTATCCTATCCTATCCTATCCTATCCTATCCTATCCTATCCTATCCTATCCTATCCTATCCTATCCTATCCTATCCTATCCTATCCTATCCTATCCTATCCTATCCTATCCTATCCTATCCTATCCTATCCTATCCTATCCTATCCTATCCTATCCTATGCCCTGCCCTGCCCTGCCCTGCTATTCTATTCTATTCAGTATTCTATTCAGTATTCAGTATTCTATTCTATTCTATTCTATTCAGTATTCTAGTCAGTATTCAGTATTCTATTCTATTCTATTCAGTATTCTATTCAGTATTCTATTCTATTCTATTCTATTCTATTCTATTCAGTATTCTATTCAGTATTCAGTATTCTATTCTATTCAGTATTCTATTCAGTATTCTATTCAGTATTCAGTATTCTATTCTATTCTATTCTATTCAGTATTCTATTCAGTATTCAGTATTCTATTCTATTCAGTATTCTATTCAGTATTCTATTCAGTATTCAGTATTCTATTCTATTCTATTCTATTCAGTATTCTATTCAGTATTCAGTATTCTATTCTGTTCTATTCAGTGTTCTATTCAGTATTCAGTATTCTATTCTATTCTATTCTATTCTATTTTATTCAGTATTCTATTCAGTATTCTATTCTATTCTATTCTATTCTATTCTATTCTATTCTATTCTATTCTATTCTATTCTATTCTATTCTATTGTATTCTATTCTATTCTATTCTATTCTATTCTATTCTATTCTATTCTATTCTATTCTATTCTATTCTATTCTATTCTATTTTATTCAGTATTCTATTCAGTATTCTATTCAGTATTCTATTCAGTATTCTATTCAGTATTCTATTCTATTCTATTCTATTCTATTCTATTCTATTCTATTCTATTCTATTCTATTCTATTCTATTCTATTCTATTCTATTCTATTCTATTCTATTCTATTCTATTCTATTCTATTCTATTCTATTCTATTCTATTCTATTCTATTCTATTCTATTCTATTCTATTCTATTCTATTCAGTATTCTATTCAGTATTCTATTCGGCATCGATTGATTTAGTGAACCTGGGGTCAACAAAGATAGTATAAAAAATGATAAAAATATCTTTCGTTTTATTTCGTCTTTTTCAGATTTCGTTTCATTTCGTATTTTACAGATTTTGATTTATTTCGTTTTGTTTCGTAAATTGCAGTAAGCCCACAAAACTGACCACATACAACTTCGGTCAAGGCCGGTCAAGCGTATTGTGGAGCTCTTCCCTAAAAGCAAAAGCAAAGGCATCCCGAACTGGATATACGCTGTATTGTAAAGATCGCAATATCTAGCTTCTTGTTGATATTCAGAGACCGCTGTAGCAGTTGAACCAACATAAATTAATTTATTTGTTAATTGTAAAGTTATTTCTACGTCTGGTTTTGCTATTTTTGATTGGCCAGCTTTGTTCAGATGGCCGGAATACAATCTATGTGTGATATACCTTATCCACATAATTGTTTGTGAAGATCCCTTATACCCCTAAATTTTAGTGCAAGTAATTTATCCCGTATCCCTCTAAGTTTTTCATCCAATATACCGGATCCCCAAAACCCCTAACTGGGCCTCCTGATGAGGCTCATCGATTGGTGAAGGAAAACGCCGCATATGTTTATTGCTGCTTTGAATTTACAGGGCGTGACTTGAAGTGAGGCAAATTAACAGGAAACCAGTCCAGAATTCACATAAACCCAGTGAAAGTAACGAACAAATATTGATAGTCGTTTTGTTACCCATGATTGATTTTGTCAATTTTTGTTTTTCACAATTATTAGCATTGCCATTATACTATTGCATGTGGATTGACTGGTTTTTGTGTAGGATTCTCAGTCCATTTGCCAGTTCTTCCACTTCATCATTTTCTTCCCGTTCATTCGTCAATTTATTTCTTTGTTTTTTTCTTACTCATTTATTTCATCATTCATTTGCACATTATTAATTTCATTTATTTTTATAGCTATTTTTAAGTAGTTTTTTTGCTCATGCTTCGACCAGAGTTTTTTTTCGTATAATCAGTTTTCATTCTGATTTCACAACTTCTCAATCTTATTTTTAGCTATTTATTCATCCATTTGGTTTTTCATTTTTCAAACATTCATTTTCTCATTTGATGTTATATGTGTTTGTTTATTTGGGAGTTTTTTATCTTAGTCCAGCTCTAAGCCTCAATCGTATCATGATTACAAAGTTGCTCCTAAAAGATAGTTATAAGATCTCGTTTACTACTGTGAGGTAAGCTAGTTGTTTTTAAATGATCAATTTAGCGGGGAAACTCGATAAGGACGTTTTTTTAGTGATGTGAAACGCGTGTTTGCAAAATGGCGGCAAGATGCAAAGAACTGCAAACTGACGAAAGACTGTCTGATAAACTGATGTTATACCGTATTTATTTTAAGAAATATGTTACGTACGTACTTCTGTTGTATCAGGTATTATTTTTTTTATTTTGGCGAAGGACATTACAGTAGAATTTGTTTAGACATTTCTTTACATTAATGGTATCGACCGGCCTTGAGCTTGGTTTCCCGTCGTGCGAGCTAAACCTTAGTCAAATACTTCGACGATTCCACTTAAAGATGTTTAACTTCTCTTGATCTCCTTTTTTCACAGATAAAGTCAAGCATAAGGTAGGGTTATGTTGAGTTAATAATCTATTATACAACTTGGGGGTTCCGGGGATATGCATCCCAGAACATTTTCAACTATTGATGTGAACTTTTAAAACAAAACAACATCACAAACCAAATAGATACACTGTCGTTTTGAATAAGGATGACAAAATCTTTAACATTTTTGCAGAATTTCTGCTTGGATAGAGAAACTATATCAATACTGCTTGGATAGAGAAACTATATCAATACTGCTTGGATAGGGAAACTATATCAATACTGCTTGGATAGAGATACTATATCAATACTGCTTGGATAGAGAAACTATATCAATACTGCTTGGATAGAGAAACTATATCAATACTGCTTGGATAGAGATACTATATCAATACTGCTTGGATAGAGAAACTATATCAATACTGCTTGGATAGAGAAACTATATCAATACTGCTTGGATAGAGAAACTATATCAATACTGCTTGGATAGAGATACTATATCAATACTGCTTGGATAGAGAAACTATATCAATACTGCTTGGATAGAGAAACTATATCAATACTGCTTGGATAGAGATACTATATCAATACTGCTTGGATAGAGAAACTATATCAATACTGCTTGGATAGAGAAACTATATCAATACTGCTTGGATAGAGATACTATATCAATACTGCTTGGATAGAGATACTATATCAATACTGCTTGGATAGAGAAACTATATCAATACTGCTTGGATAGAGAAACTATATCAATACTGCTTGGATAGAGAAACTATATCAATACTGCTTGGATAGAGAAACTATATCAATACTGCTTGGATAGAGATACTATATCAATACTGCTTGGATAGAGAAACTATATCAATACTGCTTGGATAGAGAAACTATATCAATACTGCTTGGATAGAGAAACTATATCAATACTGCTTGGATAGAGATACTATATCAATACTGCTTGGATAGAGAAACTATATCAATACTGCTTGGATAGAGAAACTATATCAATACTGCTTGGATAGAGAAACTATATCAATACTGCTTGGATAGAGAAACTATATCAATACTGCTTGGATAGAGATACTATATCAATACTGCTTGGATAGAGAAACTATATCAATACTGCTTGGATAGAGAAACTATATCAATACTGCTTGGATAGAGAAACTATATCAATACTGCTTGGATAGAGATACTATATCAATACTGCTTGGATAGAGAAACTATATCAATACTGCTTGGATAGAGAAACTATATCAATACTGCTTGGATAGAGAAACTATATCAATACTGCTTGGATAGAGGTACTATATCAATACTGCTTGGATAGAGGTACTATATCAATACTGCTTGGATAGAGATACTATATCAATACTGCTTGGATAGAGAAACTATATCAATACTGCTTGGATAGAGAAACTATACCAATACTGCTTGGATAGAGAAACTATATCAATACTATATGTCAGTGCAGTAAGTACTATGTTGCAAATTCATCTTTATGCGTAGAACCATTGACAAATGAATAAGTTGCACAACTTATATAAAAATATTGAATTTTTAACATATCTTGTGATTTATCCACATGGATGAATCAGCATTTTCCATGACATTCTCCAAATATTCTGCTATTTGCAAATGATTCAATGATGGCAAAGGTTTCATAATTTTAAATGTTTTATTTAAAATCATGTGTACTTAATAAATTATGATGGAGGTGTTTGTTTTTTACAAATGAAGGGTTGTGGACCACAAGTATTTTATTGAATCAGATTGCTTGATCAAATGAACATCCCATAATTACAAAAGTGACTTTACATCAAAATCGACAAGATTAAACTAGATGATCTATGAGCGCACATTCATGCCATGTTGATGAAACACATTGGTGACATATCACATTATAACAGGGTATGACTGCATTTAGCATCATAGTTTTACAAATGTAGTCATTTGTGAGATGTATTTAGTGTGCTAGACCTGGTTGCAAAGTGTATGCTTCAAACTTTACTGGTTGTTAGAGATAACGATGTTTAAGACTATTTTGGAATTTGAGATATATAGCCTCTAATTCAGGTGAACCAAAGAAAACCTTGAAGTCCATAGTTCTTTCTGCTGGTTTGCTAGTCAGTCAAAGTTTACTCTATAGTCAGGGCTCAAAATAACAGCCCGTCAGCGGACAGTGACTGGCCAAAATAAGCACTTGACTGGTCAAACGTCCTTGAGGACAGTCATCGTGACAGGTCAGCTCACGAGGATAAACTGAATAAAGCTATTGGAAACCCGTCTAGGATCTAATCTCATCAAAATATCCATTACAAAGTTGTGTTTACCTCTGAAAGATTTCTTTACGTTTTACGAGTGAATTTTATCTTTTTATAGCATATGAATGTACTTGGAACCAGCGTGATTACAAATACGTACGTCGGCCATTTTGATGCCTCATTTCCATGTTTGAGATGTGTTGCTAAGTAACATCCATTTGTCAAGCGTCACTTTCAATGACGTGCCCCCACACATGCCCCCTAAATTAGTGCACCAATTCTATTTTCAGATTTTTCATGAGAAATTTTGCTCAACCATCATTGTATGATTTCTATCTGACTTAATTGTGGTTTTCACTGTTCACTGTTTTTTTATCAATAGTAAAATAATATGAACTCTCTGTTTGATCTTAACAGTGATGAACTAGGCTTGTTCGTAAATAGAATTGGAACTGTGTCTATTTTTTTGCTGGCATGTTTGTTTTTGTTGCGTGAAAAAAGAGCGATGACAGCCATAGCAAGTTAGTGCAATCATTACACCAATTGTAATAGCATACAACAATTTTATTAATAAAATTAACAAATTCTCAACTCACTTTTCTTAACAATATTCACCGTTAAGGATATTCCACGACAAGTTGTCGCGTGCTTAAATTAAGAAAGCAACAAGTGGCAATAACCATCTAAGTCTAGTATCCGGGGCTCAGAATCTCGATGGACTTCAGCGAATTGTTGAAAATCTCTCTCAGTGAAATGATTCCCTCACAAGTCGATATGCACTTTATTTTCAGAATACTTTAGTATTTACACATCGAAGAGACAAAGCATTATCATTATAGGCCATATTATAGACACATATGATTGTCAAGTGTTTATGCTCTTTGAAATAACTTGCTATATAGAAATCTTCTGAAATGTCTTGACAGTCTAAAAGTATCAAAATAGATAGCATTTCGCATTTCGTGGGAAGCTGGAGAAATAACGAGTCACTGACTTTACAATGGCTTAGATTCAAGTAGAGTAAATGATCAATGTTTATGTCTATAAATCTCTCAGACACAGCCTTGCTGTGAAAATAGCCGCTGATCCACGACAATACCAAGGCAGTAATTTTCTTGCATCTCCTTAGAATAATACAGAGTTTTCTCCAATTTATTTGATGACACTCATATAAAAGTATTTCTTGAGTTGAAGAATAGATATATTTTTGCAAAACATCTGCTGTCAATTTTCTTTGCACATTGAATTCCACTCTTCTCCAAACCAAGGAACTGTGAATGATGTTATGCCATCTTTTACACACAATTTTTCAGTCACATGATTAGTTTGTAATCGTAATACAATTTAAAAGGTCATGTTAGACAGTGCGATTTATGCCTACAACCATCGCACGCAACCTGCTCGCATCACGAGTTGTACTGTGAAACTCAATTGTACAATTCACTCAAGTCTGTCGGAAAAAGAAAGTTGTAGGATTTTGAAACATTGCACAGAATATCAATTAATTAGTATTTTGTAATTTTGATGGTAATGTTGCGAAACTAGTTCAGTAGGACTTCCTGTGGTCAAGAAAATATATGGAGAAAGAATCGAGATTTGGGCTATATCGTCGGTTCCCTTGTTGTCATTTTATTGTTCGTTGTGTGGTTGTTGTCATGTCAACCATCAACTGATGTCATTTGGTGGTCATTTCTCCACGTGTGGTGTTGATTTTGCAAGTGAGAAAGTACAGCAGATTCATCTTTGTTCGCTATTATCATTATTCAGTACGATTATTCCTTGTAGCTAGTGAATTTGGCGAACTCTCGACGCTCTCCTTTGAAGGAAATCATAGGTTTTCTTATTCGCCAAATTAACTGCCAAGAAATCGGTCTTGAAAAGCATCGTACAAGAAAATAAGCCACATATTCGATAATGAGGATCTTTCAATGTCATTTTTAATCAACTAGACCCTGAATTCAGGGTTTACTCGTGCCCTAGAAATGGTGGGTCTTATAAAAAACGAACAAAGAGCGAACAGAGTGGCTCTGGGGACGAGGTTGAGAGATTTTAATCACGTGTCAACCCAGTGGGCATTTAAAGGGTGTTGGGTTCCCTGTGCTTTTGCAAATTCGATAGGAAATTATTATATAACACATTGTTTGTCTTTAGCCAATTGAGAGCATTAAGTATAAATTGAGGGCGTACAGCTTGAAAATACTCATGTCCTCGGAATTGAAGTTTACGTTTTAGTTTCAACATAATAATTCCTGAACTTTCAGGTGGGCGTGGTAGGACATGACATGTCTTATCACATTCAACTGGTACATTACAAATAGCCCCTTTAATCTTTTGTTGTTGACCTTTTGGCATCACAACTATTTTTTCAAAAACAATTCTTTGAGCTATAAGTATTTGTTAGGGGTTTTCCAGAGAAGAAAGCTCCACTGGTATATCATCTACATACATGTCGTTTATACATACAGCTTGACATGGTATCTCTCTTTTGATTACCTTTGAATGACAGGTTTTACAAATGTATTCCTTGTTATCAAATGATAGTTTATGTGTGAAGACATTTTCTACATTGCAATTGACATACTTGTCTTTCTTGAAATTTAAAACAGTTTTCTTGTGCAACATTCTATTGCAGATGATACATATGTAATATGGGCCTTGCTTTATTTTGATGTGAAATTGTGAAATGCAAAAATCAATATCAAAGGATGACATATTATTAGTTTTTCTGGCTATTGTTGATCTTTTTCTTGTTATTTCAAGTTGTTTTTCCTTTGTTTGAGAATCCATATTATGATACCTATTCCTTGCATTAGAAATATATGATTGTGTTAGAATGTGATTCATTGTTGTGTATTTGTAAGCTTGTTTTTGAAGCAATTTATTTTTTTTGTATATGATCCATAGCTTTATATTTTTGTTTCAGACTTTCATATTTTCTTCTTTTCTTTCCAGGTTCCATTTGAGAGTAAAAGTCATTATTTTTATTGTTAGTGTGTCTTTTTTGTTGACTAATGACATAAATTTCCTTAAAATTCTTTGTCTTGAATTGTCTGTCAGGTCAGTTAATGACCAGGACACAAAATAAATAATATAATGTTGACTTTCCTCATCATTGTCACTTGTAATATCACAAATCTTTTTGACTAAAGAGTCAATATCACTTGATGGTTTTGAGGGTTTGTATTGTTTATTTTGATATGTCAGGAGAAAATACTTCACACAATTATTCTGTTTTTTACTGTGTTTAACAATGCAGGGGATAAAATCATTGAGATAGTATAGCAGAAATCCAGTAGTTGTAGCATTCATATGTTGCAAAATATGATTCTTGAGGACTAATTTACTATCATAACAACCATGTTTCAAAGAATCATCAACAACTACCTTTGTGTATTGTATATCAATGACAGCGTCATATATATTTATCATAATTGGAATTTTGTCAATTTTGTTGTGCACAGTATTGTCATAAAACAAATCAGCATGCTCATTGATAGCCTGTAATGTTTGATAGTTCCAGTAACATTACTACAAGATTTGATAATAGAGAAACATATACAATATATAGATTTTAAAGAATTGTCATTCATTGGTGGAATACTAGATGTGTGATTGTTTATGTTGCATGTTGAATCAAGAGTACTAGTATTTGAATGTAAAGCAGTAGTTGATACATAATGAAATTCATCAATATGACCAATATTAATTACAGTAGAGTTATTTCCTCCAAGTATGGGAGTAATAACAGTAAGAGGTGTAAATCCCTGGTTTGACTCAGTAATATTAATAGTGACATTTAGTACATCTGCAACAGCTTGAATAATAAGTGCATCAGCCCATGTGCCATGAAGGGACATATTGTTAAGGTATGCTAACCATGATCGCAGAGTGTTGCTCTCAATGAACCTCTCAGGATGATCTTGCATGCATATATTGAACTCCAGCAGTACGTATATTCATATGATAGTTGGAATTTCCATGTAATTGATGTGAAACACTCTTTGAAAGGAGTGGGAGTTTTGATTCTTGTTATTATAATATAAGCTGACAAACTTTGCACGTATAGATCTGCAGCCCTTCATTGGTATTAAAAGTGTATTTTGTTCAGTTGTTTTTATAGATAATTCCATAGGCTGTGAAAAACACTCATCAAAACTAACATTCATATAAGTCACATAATATCCTTCCATCACTTTGAAGATTAAAGCAAGAGAAAATATACATGTTAAGATACCTACATGTAAGATATTAAAGAAACTAATATTGAATAATAATACCATACAGAATTTGTAAAGTTGATAGTATATAGACATACAACAAATCATTTGGCTTTTTAAATTGTACACTTTATTGACAATATTTCGTACGTTGTTTGTTTGAACTTCTTTTGCATAGCACAAATACAACATAATACTTACAATGCAAATAATACGAAAATTCCCATTGTTTACTCCTGCTGTAAAATCAACTGTGGCGTACTTTTTGTAATTTTTACAGGTCTGGCGTTTTGCATAATTATTTCGTTAATAAAACTTTGTTAATTCTTTTTTTGCTGCTATAACAGCTCCTTCACGAACAGAAGGGTTTTCGACCATATTTACTTCGCTGGTCTGGTCGTTTTTGTCCCCGTTGACTCTCTCACGACTAGAAGAGGTAGCGACCATGTTTACTTCGCTGGTCTGCTCGTTTTTTGCTGCTGGAACAGCTCTCTCACGGCTAGAAGAGGTATGAATGTGAGAATTTATGATCTCCTTGATTCCATTGAAGTAGAAGTGAGTTGTGGTCATCACTAAGTAGAACTACGAAGACCAAAATCAACAATACGCGAAGGAAATTACTCTAAATTACTCTTCTGCTCGAAGACTGCTCGAACAAAACAACATGGCTTGCTACCAATCTTCTTCTGACAGAAAAGGAACGCCTAGTCACAACTGATTGTTCCCAGGCTCTGGTTCCCAGGGTTTATTTCCGTGAGGAGAAATAAAGAGCCCTGGGAACGAGGTTGTCGCTTCGTACTAGCTTGGCATCGTCAAGCGACGAGTAACATAGGAAACATACGTCGTGTAGACAAAACAAATGTTTCTAAAATCGAACCTATAAATAAAGTGCTAGCTAGATCTCTTGTTTTTGAACAAGTTACTGCAATTTATACTATTTTGTAGTTTGTTTTGTCGACATTTGGAATAACGCATGACATTGCGCATGTGCAGGTGTAAAAAAATAAACAAATTGAACAGGGGTATTTTTTGCAAACGACCGCACAAAAAAGACAATAGAGTCTTAATATCGCAATTTCTTATATAAACGAAAAAACTGATTTGGTATACGACGCTTTATTTATTTTTTTATTGGAGTTAGAAATTATAATATTCCCACACGTTTCGCTGAAAAAAATCGCAGAGGGATAAACTCTGAGTTCTCACCATACGTGTAAGGCTAATGGATGGGGAGGGGGAGGTTAGATATAAACTAGGATAGGGAGGGTGATGTTGGACAATGACATAGGCAATTCAGGCTTGTCTGAACTTGCATAGACTTTCGACTTGGAATCAAAAAAAAAACTGAACCTAATTTAATACTCGTGCCCTCGGCCTAAGGGCCCGGGCACGAGTAATAATATTTAAAGTTCAAGGAAACAACCTAAAAATATATCAAAGTTCTAAATGACCTATATACTTTTACTTCAACGGACATTTCAGGTTGGACTGCTTGTAAAATAAAATATGCGTTTTCTCTGTGTAGATTTTCTCACACACATACCCGTCTCGCAACATTTCCCCTTGAATAGAAACCGCTAATAATAGTTTTTCCTGTGTTTTTGGGCGCTGAAAGTGATGATGCATTTGTTATGTTTGGGCCTCCATTTTTATGAAACCAAACAAGATACTCACTTAATGTTTCAGACACATCAGCGACAGCAAGTGCATGAGAGCACACAGATGCAGTTTCATATCCCGTGCAGGGACATACACACGCTCCACTTTTTTTCACAGGAAACGAAGTGAGGGGTATGGTCACTCTCACTGGCTACCATATACCCATCGTGTTTGCCTGGTGCCACTGTAATGTTTTCGCTACTTCGCCTCAGCTTCACAGCTTTTAAATAATCGGATTTGAATATACTTGACAGCCCAGTCAGGAACTGTAAGCGAGTTGTCATTATAATTGCGTTCTGAGTCGCTATCGTTCAATGTACTAGTTGATGTTGCAGTGCTAACAGCACATCTCAATTGCACATCTCAAGTGCAGGGACACAAGGACATTTTTGTCATTATTTACAAAAAGCGTTTTCATATTCTGATGCCCCTGCGATTGAGATGTGCAGTTGAGTAGGGTCTATAAAGTACCATCATTTGCGCATGAGCAGACTGCTCAACTGCACATCTCAATGGCAAGGACACAAGGACATTTTTGTCATTATTTACAAAAAGCGTTTTCATATTCTGATGTCCCTGCGATTGAGATGTGCAGATGAGCAGACTGCTCATGTGCAAATGAGAGTACTCCATCGATCCGTGCTCTGGCTTAAATATAAGTAATTCTGTTCAAATTGCTCATTTCGTGTTTAAGTTGAAATGAGGGAGCATGTCTAGCTCAAAGCAGTGTTAATATTGTGGTAGAGTGTTTTCAAGGTCATTCAATTTGGGGCGTCACTTGGAAAACGGTTCGTGTAAAAGGAAAATGATATGGTATAGACAACAGAAGTAGCATTGAAGAGGAGCTTAGCGATGTTGAGAGTTCTCAAGATATAAGTTCAGTGGAAAATAACAGTGATTCTGAAGAAAGTTCTGAAAGTGAACATGATTCTGATGAGGATGTTGATAAATCTGAACTGTCATGGTGTTGGCAAGTCTTAGTGGATGCTGCAGCTAACCGACATGAAAAAGAAAGACAAGAAATAATTGAAAATCTAATATCCAATGGCAGAACAGACGAAGACGCTAGAAAGATTGCTAACGATAAAGTTCTTCCAGTTATAAGGAAGGAATTACGAAATCTACTTATTGAAAAACTAGAGTGGATGCATATGATGCGAAGAGACCCATTCTTTCAGAAAATTATGGAAACAAGAAAAGAACTGCTAGACACTGGACATTATGATTGGCTTGAAGCACTAAAACTTACGATTCATCACAGAAAATATCTTTTGAATGAGTTACTTAATCAGTATCTTCCACATACCTATAATGAATTGGATAGTAATTCAGAAGATGAGATGGAGTAACTATTGATTTAACTCAATGATACTATGACCATGTGTTTTTTCACAAGCAGTAAAATGTATATACCGGGATAATTGTTTTAGTAAATAAAGTTAGCTACACTTAACTGTGGCTTCTATTCTTTTCATAAGTTACAAAAGATTGAAGGGGTGATATTTTGATATATAATTTTTAATTTATGATTTATTTTATCGTTTTAAAGTGACATAAAGTTCGAAAACATTAGTATTTTAGTAAAATCAAAGTTTATATAATTAAACTACATGTAATTAACAAGTCAAAAATCTGATCGTCTTTAAGTAACAAAGGATTATCTAAACAATAGGTTACCTGCTAGTCAGTCAACAAAGACTAACTGGCAGACATAAGTCAATAATAGTTCAATAGATCTTGTTCTGTGGGATTCCTATGGTTTTCATTATATATATTAATTTTCAAAAAATAGAATTATGATCTAAAACTCTCAAAATAGATCCCTGTATTAAGATTACATCATATGAATGACATCAATTCTAAAAATAGAATTACATCATCATACAAAAATACCGATGAGCTCATCAAAAATACGGCGGAAAAAAGAGCGCGCGAAAATGATGTCATCTTACAAGGCTAACAATTTCATACCAATGCATCAATGACAGTACATGTTTGTACATTGTAAAGTTCTACAAACGTTGATAAAGATATTGAAAAATGACATCTAAAGGAGGTCGCGTTTTGGAAAGAAAAAAAAACCATCTCTTTGTTGGGGTGTAACATGTAATGGATAAACAACATAGAAGTACTGGATTTCAATTTTCATAGTATCTTCTTGGGAAAATGTTTACAACAGCAAATGTTTCATCATCTCCCTGTCGTTATTATGTTGACATAAGTGAAACTTTTAACAGTAGAGATTGTGATGTTTGAACTGGTAGTAAGTACCGTGCTATTTGTAAAACTTTATTCAATTCTACCAAAAACAGAGAGATTGTAAAAAAGCTAACAAAGTTTGAAGGTGAATGGGGTATACTGTTTTCCTCTATACATTATCATCACTTAAGTGAAATTATTTATACAACTAGCTAAATAAACATAGTCTTAGTCGATAATCCTTCAAATGTCATTCATGATGAAGATACGATTATTATACTTTCAAGAGGGAAATGAGAGGGAAATAACACGAGAGGGGGAAAGAAAATGAAAAGTGTTTGATTCATCAAATGGCGCAAAACATACAGCTAAAATTGCATAGATCATCAATTTCAAAAATGATTACATCATCAATTGGCGCAAAACATACAGCTGAAATTACATAGATCATAAATTCTGAAAAATGAAAAAAGATATTATTATTAATTGGCGCAAAACATACAATTATTATCTACTCTCGACAACAGTAGGCATATCAGAGGCCCTGTATTGTTGTCGCATTTTGATATTACGGTGAACCGATTCCGCATCGTTATTATAATAGTAGTTGTACCCCAGTCCGATATCTCTTCTGATTGGGTACAACAACATTTCTTTCGCGTCCTTTGCTTGATAACGAAGAAACCAGGAATGAAATGTAGCGGATGTTGTGTTCCTGGCTTTCTTCTCCAATTCATCCCACGCAGGTTTGAGATCTTCAAGGGCCAGGTCAAACTCCTTGCCGCTGGTTTTATCCAAGAGACCTAGCTCTTCAGTGACATCTGATCCGAAGATATCTTTTAGTATAGCTGTCTTTTCAGTAATACCAAGTTCAGTGAGCTTTCTTTTGATGTCGTTTTCAAAATGTTTTTTACAAGCAATGAACACTGCTCGAGGTAAATGCTTTGAAAATCCATTCTGTATGGCTTTGTCGCGGTCAGAGCCAATGGCAAGAATGGTAGCAAGTTTGGGCCTCAGTCTCACTAAACAGTTGTTTGTGTATGAGTGTTGGCCCTAACATTACTGGGTGGTTCCCAGTTCTCTTCGAGCGGAGCATTTGATGCCGGTAAGTTGTTGGTGTGACATAAAACGCGCCATAGTTGTATGTTGTATCAACACTTAATATTACCAGGCTACTTTCATTGGTGCAAAAACGTTCCAGGTCATCCAGCTGCCGATCGTCGGCAAGTAATGCCAGGGGCTGTGGACCTGCTTGAACAAACTGGATGAATTTATCCTTTTGCTTGGACTCCTCCACGCATTTAACAATCACTGCGTAAAGTTCATCCTTGTTTTTTTGCCCTGCAGGTATTCCCGCGGTGTTGTTGTAACGCTGTTTTAGTTTGTGCACCTGATACACACTTCGAGGTAGACTCGAAACAGTTGACGCTCCAACCAAACCCCCTTCACTCTCTTGAATGTCCACGTAGACATCTCTGGCACTTTGTCCTGCTTTTAACTTATCTACCATGGCTTTAAGAGTAGATTTTTGAGTATTCACTTTTTTCGTCGGTGTAACAGCGTGTTCGTTACTGTCAAAAAGATACCACACCATCATAAACTTTGACGAATTGTTTCCATTCGCTTCAGCAACACTTAGAAATCTTCTTTTAAAGTCTTTGTGTTTTTTTTTATGAACAAAATAGGTTTTTGTCAACAAATATTCGCTTGCGTTATAAAAAACTTTACATTTTTTTATTTCCGTTGTTGCGCCAAACATATTCGTCGGACTTAAGGCATCAGGGGACCCTAAAAATCGATGTCCACAAAACGCCTTATGGCGCGCGAACTATTATAGATACTTCTAAAAAAGTATACATTTTCTTAAAGCTAAATAAATGAAGATTACAATGGTATATATATTTTGATAAAATTGATTGTTATTTTTTCATTAAGTGTTTTGTGATTCTCGACCGCCTCATTTCACTAAGTTCCAGGAACACGGGATTTCAATCGATTGTGTTGAAATTTTGCATCGATGTAGCTTTAGATGTCGAAACAAAAACGGTGTCTCAGTCTTTTGATATCTTGCTGCGTTTGTGAATTATTACCAATTAATGCCAAAAAACGCTAAAAATGACGCTTTTCAACTTTAACAGCGAATATTTTTGCAAAGAATATGTTAATCAAAAAAATGAGACACCGTTTTTGGGCTCGGACTTTCCTCTTAACGATAATGTCATTTGTTAGTTTATGTAAAGTAATCCTGTGTTCCTGGAACTCCACGAAAGGAGGCGATCAAAAATCATAAAGCACTCACTTAAAAAAAATCAATGGATCACATCAAAAAAAATTTTATACCATTGTAATCTCCATTTATTTAGCTTTAAGAAAATGTATACTTTTATAGAAGTATCTATAATAGTTCGCGAACCATAAGGCGTTTTGTGGACATCGGTTTCTAAGGTCCCCTGATACCTTAACATCATCTACATCCTTCAAAGATTCTTTGTTGATAGTAAATACGGCGTTAGCCTCACAAAGAGTAGGGCGCGAATCACATACAGCAAATGCAGGAGGGTTAAGCAGATATTCCACAACATATTTGTTTCCGAAGTCTTCAACCCATGGTATAAATTGTGTTTTGGGGTTTCCTCGCAAATATTTGATGTCTTCCCTTTTAACGTTCAACAGTCGCGAGATGGAGAAGGACTCATCTGATGAACTAGAAAATAAAATTCGTTGTGTCAGATTTTTAGCTGGGAACTACATGAATATATTATAGCAAATATCATGGAACTTAACCAGAAACAGAAACTCATCTTCAAGTAAGTTATATGTTGCTTCCAGAAAGTCTAAATGTCATGCATTTAAACTGAAAAGAGATCCTTGCCTCCTCATTCTATCCTTTCCCTTTTTCTCTTTTTTACTGGCTAATATAAAAGCGGGGCACAAAAGGTTTCACGTCAGCAATGGCCTCGAACAAATGTGTAAAAAGTGATCGATGGGATTGAAACTCCATCCATGCAGAATTTTTATTAATCATGCATAATTAATGGAGATGATCGATAATGCGGGTTACATATAGCTGTATGGCTTATAGTTATGTGATGTCAGTAACTATATAACTCAAACATCCGAGACACACGCAATTGAAAACTTGAAAAAATATGATGTATGGCCTTGATAAATACTCACGTACAAAATGCAACACACAACGGCAGAACTAGTTATGAACTTCTGACTTCTGACTTCTGGCGCGATAAAGCATAATACCTTTCATCCGATGATGAATTGACATCAATTTTTCTCTTTTTGGGTGAAGGGGACGCAGTTAGGTCGATAACCTCAGTCTTTGTTGTCTTTGTTGTCTTTCTCGTTGGTGTAGTCTTTTCTGAAGGTGACTTTCTGTTGCTGCCTTTCTCATGGTTTCCCTAATAGTTGAAAAGCGTATAGTCTATTTGATAGTAGTTATTCACAAAAAAAAATATTAAAGAAAAATTATGTTTATTAAACATATTTTGAAATATATGTGTTATAAGTATGGTATTTACGTAAAATGTGTGTTCATTCATGTATTGCTTCATGTAGCGTTGAAAAATGACAAACTGCAATTAGATACAATAAACAAATATGCATACCTGCTGCTGGTAAGTGAACGAACCAAGAGGGAGAACGGGTACACCTGGACAAAATTCTTCCTCGTCCCAGGTCTCAAATGTGCTGGCTGACTGTTTTTTGTTTCTTTTTACCCCTTGCTGCGGCATATAACAAATTAAAAAAAGACACGTTAGTCGAGTGCTCAGTGAAATCGAGTGGAAATACTCAAATGTTTGAAAATTAAGTGCCAGTATGGAAGTTGAGATGTGAAACGATATATTGATTTATAATGTTTATTTGCATTGTTTATATAAATCATATTAGTATTTACCATATGTAATCGAGCAAATACCGCGTCGTTTATTTAACCCAAACCCAAGAGTTGGAAAATAGGTTTTTTAAATCCAATTTGCATGAGCTGCGCGTCAAATACTTCTCCAAGGGTTAATAATAAGGAATATTCGGGATAACATAACATTCATAACAAAACATCGACTAACATTGTCGAATACCTTCAAGTCAAATTCTGGTTCGGGGAAGAGAAGTCCATTGTCTTGCATTTTGTCATCTTTATCCTAAGACATAAATTGAGACTACATTGAATACTGTGATGCCTCACGTGTACCTGGATGTCACAATTTTGCGCGTTATCTTTCTTGAATAAAGGTGGCATGGCACATGCATAATGCCGTCCCAGCAGCAGTCATAAGAATTATTTTGTATCAGTTTTTTGTAAGCTAAGCAGTGTGAAATAGCGAAACAACGAAATAGAAACTTAATGCTTACATAGTTTAATAGAGAAAATAACTTGTAATTGTTTAAGCTTTAATTTATATTTCTACATGTTGATCATCAAGTTCCGAATCAATGGCATCTATATTAATGTTGAGTTCTTAGTATTGTTTTTTTTACATACCTTTTGATTCAACGGTTTTAGTCAGAAAGATAATATCATGTTTGTTTTATGTGTTTATGCATTTTAGTTTATTCTATGTCACATTAGGTTTCGATCTCCACCCTAAAGTGCATAAATTTTATTCCCAATACGTACAAACGAGTAATAAATTTTAAGTGATAGGTAAACGGTTTCAAATCTTAAATGGACTGAAAATGCATACATCATGCCTTGTACTCTCAGTTGTGACTTTCCTTGTGATAGTACATTCAGCCTGTCATGCAAACAAAAAATTAAAATAGTTAAAATAATGACAGCATAATTAGACCACAGTTGAAGGTGAGCTCTAGACTGATCAGGAACACACATATGCATTCTTGTATGATTTAACAATTACTGCCAAGTTACGGCTGAGGCTAGAAATCCAACCATCTAGAAACTATATGCTTATTTTTTAACGTTAATGGAAAAGTGTTGCACGTTTTCTTTACCCTGCAACTTGTTTCTTTTGAAGGCGAATCAACAACTACTTGACTCCACGACCTCACACCACGCGTTTCCTAAATATAAAAAGGAAAGTCATAGGATATAATCAAAGGACATATCCAAATATTTCTGTTCTCCTTAGTATTTCTTTGTTTTTAAAAGAAAGTAAACAACAAATCTATTTCACAATTGGACTGGAGGATCATGGCTAACATAGTTAACAAGGGAAATCGAATTTATAAAAAAAAGCCCACTATTAAAGCCCAAATAGCTGATAATTTTCATTGTTAAATCCATCAGAAGGGAACACAGTAGATAGGACTCATATGGATCCTTTTGCATTTCCTTTCTAACAAATCGATTCAAGGAAAAAAAAGGTCAAAAGCACAATAAGCTCGTACAATGCAGTTTGGCAAAACATAAGTCATAGTGGGTTAGGTAGTGGGTAAGCATATGTACATGAACTGCTTACCCAGTGACAATGACTGGCTTACCCGCTAGCCACCTTACCCACTTCAAGTGTTATACTTAAAGTCTGATAGAAAATCGATTGACCACCCCTCCCCTCCCTAGCATCGAGGGGGAATACTTGCAGTACGCACAGAAGTCGTCAATTTAGTTTTGGGCAAGAGTGGGTAAGTGGGTAAGTGAGCTAGCTATTGTATTCAATCATGCTAGCTCACTTCTTACCCACTTCAATGTTATACTTAAAGTCTGATAGAAAATCGATTGACCACCCCTCCCCTCCCTACCATCGAGGGGGAATACTTGCAGTACTCACAGAAGTCGTCAATTTAGTTTTGGGCAAGAGTGGGTAAGTGAGCTAGCTATTGTATTCAATCATGCTAGCTCACTTCTTACCCACTTCAAGTGTTATACTCAAAGTCTGATAGAAAATCGATTGACCACCCCTCCCCTCCCTAGCATCGAGGGGGAATACTTGCAGTACGCACAGAAGTCGTCAATTTAGTTTTGGGCAAGAGTGGGTAAGTGGGTAAGTGAGCTAGCTATTGTATTCAATCATGCTAGCTCACTTCTTACCCACTTCAAGTGTTATACTCAAAGTCTGATAGAAAATCGATTGACCACCCCTCCCCTCCCTAGCATCGAGGGGGAATACTTGCAGTACGCACAGAAGTCGTCAATTTAGTTTTGGGCAAGAGTGGGTAAGTGGGTAAGTGAGCTAGCTATTGTATTCAATCATGCTAGCTCACTTCTTACCCACTCTTCTTTAAAAAAAAATGAATATCTTAGTATTCTGTGACAATTTTATTGAAGTACATGTCATTTATCTATTTACACAAACTCTTAAATTTACTTTCGGCTCTTTTTCTCAAAGAATCAGCTTTTCTGCCTTTTTGAAACTTGAAAGTTTTATCTCTCAAAATTGCTGTCCATTGTCCATTCCCGTGTCGTAGCAACCCTTCTTTTAAATATTTGTCTTCTTCATTCGTGAATCGGAGCTGGAACCTTTTGGAGATTGACGCTTTAACTGATGATGTTATATTCTTTTCTCCGTCACAAGATTGAAAATTCTGGTCTGGAATGCTGTGTCTATCACTGTGTTGAGTATTGGTAGGTATTTCACTGATCTCGTCATCACTTGATGATTTTGACATCTTATTAGGGATGCTATTGACGTCACAAAGCTTGGAATGTATGTACTCTTTCACTTGTTCCCCCTGGATACCTTGAAGCTTTCTCATGCACTCTTTTCCCTTTTTGGCTATATCCCTCGAGTGCTGTTTCTGGTAATGAACTCGAGCAACCACAGAACTGTGCTTTTGATTCTGAGACACTACATCTTGTTCTTCAAGGGTGAGGTTTTTCACGCTCTCTGTTTCAACTATTTGTCGATACCGGCTTGGGTGAATGTACTTTTCAATGGCGTCATACACCATCTTTGTCATGAGATTACTGAGTTTGTCATATTGTTTGCCATTTCGAGTAACCAACACGTAGTTACATTTTGGCTCCAGTCGCGTGCGAATGTGTTGTACATAATCATCAATGAGTTGTATATCACTTGGAGATAACACTAGCGAGTCAAAGCCATACGTTTTGGCAGTTTTAAATTGCTTTTGGTCAATAAAGCCTTCATTTGTTTTGGCTGTTTCAATCATTTGTGTAGTGAGATATTGGAATGTCATTGGTCTTGAACATTTCACGTGCAGAAAGAGGTAAACAGCAACGAAACGCGTCGCAAATGAAAGATCCAAAGCACAGACTGGCTCATCAGGCTGACTTTTACATTGCTGGAGAATCTGATGATATCTTGGAAGATGGTAAGGGATTACTTGCAGTAATTCTTCCATTGTTGCCCAATGTCCTTTTGATTCCAATGTTTCTATGTCCAAATCATGGGTCCACTGCAATTTCATGCTCTTGGAGACACACTTCCTCGCTTTTTTCAGGTTAACCTCAGTTACTGAAATATTTTTCAAAACAGGATCTTGAAGCTTGCCACTAGCCTTTCGAAAATCGATTAGGTCTGATATTGCATCAATATATCCAACACGACCAGAGTGACCAACGTTGTATTCATCTTGTAAGGCATCGATGAACTTAAAAAACATGATGGGCGATGAAATTGAAAAATCGATGACTTCATCAGTAACTTTTTCCTCATCTTCATAGCAAAACTTTAAAAACTTGAATGCTCTGCTTACAGTTTGTTTTGCATCACGCATTGACTTCCCACCACCACATCCTGTAAGCCAGTTGTAAAATGATTCACCAATTTCACTTGCAATAGAGTAGGATGGAATAGCATGATAGCTAGTTTTGTTTTGTGACTGGACTGATCTTCTTTCGCATGTTTCTGTTAACAAATATTCCTCTGGTTTCTTGTCAAAGTAATAAAACCAGTCGTGTTTTGATTTGACATGTTTTCTACAGCCTCTCTGTGTTGTGAAACCATCGTGTTCACAATTGGAAACAGGGCAGTAATATTTCTCATCATTTTCCTTTTCCAAGTGCAATCTTTTTGGTTTAGGAGAAGCATCTTTAACAGACGACCAATCTACCTTCTTTCTCTTCGACATGGTGCTGTAAAGACGCTCAGCAATAGCAAATGTGAACAATTGTCTTTCAGGCAAGATGTTCTTTTGATCAAAACTCTTGGGACCTCTTCTCAACATAGGGAACATGAAGATGATTGGATATTATAAATTACCACAAAAGGACCCATGAGACAAGCTTGAACATGCTTGGGCATGTTTGATCATGCCCAACACAATAGATCGTGTTGGAACATGTTTGGGCATACATGGACTTATTTCGACCTGTCTGGGAATGCTAAATATTCTGTATATTTAATTTATTTAATAATTAATTCATTAAGAAGATGACAATTATTATCATTCTACACAATATATAATATATCATTTAAATATTACAATAATAATAATAAGAATATTAGAAAGGAACAAAATGTTCCTTTTTGTCGAAAGGAACGGCTCATATTATTCCCATTTCGATCAAAATGAACTGACCGTTCAAATTTTGTAAATAACTTGTTCCCTTTTAGTTTCTCAAAACTGTTCCTAATTCGTTCTGAGGAACAAAATGTTCCCTAAACGTTTAGAGGAACATAGCTCATAGCGTTCCTTTTTTATCTGAAAGGGAACTCAATGCGATATTTCATGGAACAATTTGTTCCCATTTAAGATCTGGCATTCCCTTTTACTTGAAAGAGAACGCATCATTTTATTAACAAGAACGAAATGTTCCCATTGTGTTTTACATTTGTTCCTGTTTTGTTAAAGAAGAACATAACGTTCCATCTAGAGGAACAAGTCGTTCCCTTAGTAAAATTGAAATGAACCTTTTCACTAAAAGAGTCCATCAATGGACCCATTTATCAAATAAGACCTAGCATTCCCTCATAAAGGAACAATAGAACTTCTTTCATTCGGAACCTTTACAGTTATAAAGGAACAATTGTGTTCTTCATAAAGGAACTTGACAAAAACGAAAATATCAAAACTCCGTACCAAAACAGTGAATATAAAACTAAAATAACAATGCAAAACCCTTTCCAAAGAAGTGAAGGAATGAGTCGAAGTGTCGTTTGCCGTTTACATCAACACAAAAGAGAGAAATAAAGAGAACAGTAATTTTGGACTATGTTGAAGGATAGAGTTGCAGCTCTGTCGTCCGGGAAAAAACACCAACTAATAGACTTACCGTCAAAGACATATAATGAGAGCCAGTATGTGCAAAATATAGCGTGCCGACTGTTTTTGGGGTTCTGATAACTTTCACATAATCATCATCCTATATAAAAATGTCGAGTTAGCTACAAAATACTAGGAAACCACCAGCCAGCCAGACGGACGGACGGACAGACGGGCAGGAAGACAAACAGACAGACAGACAGAAAGACAGACAGACAAACAAAAACAAACAAACAAATAAACAAACAAATAAATAAACAAGTAGATAAGTAAGTAAGTAAGTAAGTAAATAAATAACCATAATATAGATTCATTCTAACGCGTGCTATTTGATTGGTCGAAAACCGTGGTTTATTACCTCGATAATCTACGGTTTTGGTTTTCAAATGTCTGCCTATATTATAAAAGCAACAAACGAATTGACTTCCGTGGTTCATCGGTGAAATAAACTACTTGGGATGTTGGTAGCCTCTAACACAGGCCTTCTTAGTGTCGTCACGCAAACGTTTCTCTCCCCTGTTGGCTTGAGCCGAACTTGCCTTTCCTGACATTGGCCAATCACAATGACCACTGACCATTGACCAATCACAATGGCTACTATAAAATTGTGATTGGTTGCTAACAACAGTTATCTCAAATTACTTAATTTTACCAAGAACTCCAAACATTTTATGTTAAATCTTGAAATGGATAGATTCGATTAAGATTTGGTAAACTTCGAAGTAAAAAAGCGCAAATAAAGACATGTATACTTGAGATAACTTCAGGCCTAAAGCTGTCAAAAAATTTCACTCGCGCTACATAATTATCACTTCCGTTTGAGCAAATAAACTGTCACTTTTTGGGTAGAGAAACGTTTGCATGACGACACTAAGAATGCCTGTGTTAGAGCCTAGATGCGAGTGATTTTTGGCCTTTTTTCGTGCTCTCCCAACATCCCGCGTGGTTTTAAGAAATAAATCGTTTATTGCTTAAATAAATGAGTAATTGGATGAGTGATTGAGTGAGTGAATGAATAAAACAAACTTATCTACATACTCACCCCATGTACAGTGACGATTACTAACTCTTGGTAGAAGACATCAGCTAGAGCCCTTATAACCACTGATGTGGCAAAGTTCTCTTTTAACAAAGAAATTACTTCTCGCCAGGTACCAGGCACATCTACGCCTCCGACATCAAGGGAGCAAACAAAGTTCATGCGATCGTTTCCATCATGCTAATATCAAAATATATACTATTAATGATTTTATAGCGGAGCTTCGCGCGGGCCGAAGGCCCGCGCAAGCGGAGCACCATAATTAAGAAAATATGGTAAACCATCGAGCTCATTTGAAATCGACCACAGGAAGCCCGGATTTCAGGAATACGTACGTCCGTCCGTGTACATTCACGGAAAATTTGCTGACCAGTTATAGTGGGCGCAAAAACAATCATTATTTTTTGCAGTTTGATGTAGTTAACTGAAATTTTTCTACAAAATGTATTTCTACACTGGACAAAAAGCACGAAACTGGTACAGCTAACCTGACGGCTTGAAGAGATTTGACTGAGAAAGAGAAACAAAGACCGCGGCGCGAAAAAGAAAAATAACTACGATTCAACGATGAAAAGCTACTTCAAAATATTTTCACTGACAAAATGGTTAAAAGTCGCTCATGGCGTTTTTCTAACCATCCAAATGTGCAGTCAGTCATGCAGAGTTGTCATAATTTCTATAATAGTCATTCAAAGATGGAGATTTTACAAGTTGTATTTTCTGGAAGAGTTTATTTGACAAGTTTATCAGATGGCAAAAAAGGCGGTATTCCTCATGTATTCTTCGTGGCGTTTTTCAGTCATTACTTATCGACTAATCTACTTTGAAAAGTAAAATCGACTGTGATAAAACTTTTATAAAAACAAAAACGACACAAATACGCGCTGCATTTGCAGCAATTCAAAAGAGGTGAACAGCAAGACGAAGACGACTCACGAAGATAATTTCACTCTGTTCATTCATCAATTTTTACGGAATATTCATAACACGGAGAGCTTTAGGATCAATGCAGATTTATCAACTATTTACGACAAAAAACTTTTCACACAAGATGTTTGTCAACAAAGTAGGACTGCCAGTTCAGGGACTGGATGGAAATGCAAATTTAGTATTATGTGTGATCGAGCAACACGAGCTTGCCATCGCCGTTCAGTTGAACTGTGTAAACTTTTTAGAAGCGGTGAAAATCGTTTTTGCCACTTTTAAAATTCTAAAAACATGATCAAGCTTATTGTAATCAGAACTGAGTTCAGTAGAAAAGTGACAGTACAGGACAAGAAACGTAGCGCCGGTATGTTTACATTTTTTGACGATCTTTAATGAATTTCTTTTTTTACCATCCACATGAAAGCAGTTTGCAATAATTATAGTCACTTGTTTTTGTAGGATATTTATCCATCGTTGATATCTTTATGTGTGTGGGTTTTTTAAATTTGATTCTTGTAATTCTTTGATTTGTTATTGAAAATAAAACGCTTGTATGAATTCGTCAGTGTACTCATCAGCAAGTTAAAATTTCAAAACTTCATACTAGCTATTTTTATTTGCGCAGTATTCACATTTGATAATTAAAAATTCACAACCGTTTTAGATAGCTAGATTACCAATAAGTAATTCTTTTCAAATTTCACCAAAAAAGTGAAATTTTTGTCGATATTGTTATAACATTTTTTTTTTCAAACTTGAAAGAGCGTAAAGCGAGTAGCGCGCGGGGATTTGTTTACAACTCAAAGAAGCCATCTTAGTGCTTTTCTAACTTCTCATTGGACAATCAATTTTAATTGACAAGTGCTATTTTTACCATGCATAACAACATATTTTTCGCATTTTTGCGTATAATAAAATGTTGTTGCATGCATAAAGCTTTGTGTATTTCAATTGATTATGATTATTTGATCATGAAAAGAAAATAACAGCAAAAAAAAAAAAAAAAAAAAAAAAGATCAAGAATTTGATAATTGGTAGTGAATGAACAAATGAAAAAATGAATGATTGAATAAATAATTCATTTAATTAAATCGGAGCTCCGCTATTAGGTTTACCTAATTTTTATATTATAGGTTAATTATTTACAACATCAATCATTACAACTAAATATTGAATCGAAATATATATTGGCATCTACCATTCAGCATACAACATACCATACATCGTATTGATTATTTAAAACATAATCAAAAACAACATTTTTGACAACATCGCAGCCAAGACCAAGCTGGTGGCCAGCCGCCCTAAAAAAACAGTCGCCATCTCCTGGCGGGTCAAACGAAATTGTTAGACCCTCCTTGTTTGATCCTCGTCAGCATCTTATTACTATACATTCTGAAATAGAACATCGTTCAAATTATATAAATTAAATATCTTTGTAAATAAATGCATTCATTTTTTTTTTCAGAAATGCTATGATATGAAAGAGCTTGTAAAACGTGAGTTTTTGTAACTTTCTTAATTCAATGAATTATCAGTAATGTATATTGGGTTTGCAGCCGTCATACTCCGCGGCAAAAATAACAGGAAAAAAAACAAATGAAATAAAGAAAATGTAAACACTTACCTTCGGTTTTCTCCAAGTTATTGCGAAGAAAAGTTTCAAAATAATCGTTCTAATAATAATCGTAATTTTAGTAATACTCGTTCGTTGACGCTCCTAGCTAACGCACGTGTGAAACTCATGTTTCAAGTCTGTGATTAAACTATCATTTATTAACAATTGCATAGTAATCAACTTGAAGTTGACCTTTGATATAATATTAACTTTTGACACTCCTGCCATGGCGGACAGCATCTTGGTAATTTGAAACTTTATCTAACTTAAGCATCGAGAAATAATATCACATATATATATGCATTCTTATCTACATATTTGAATTTGTACTAATCCATGTCGATGTGTACCGGTCTTCTTTGCGAAGTCTAGTTGAGTCAGACTCTGACTTCAGTATGATATCAACCTTGACTTTCCTATTGAGTTGCTTTGACATTAGATAATTGATTGTTTATTTTCACATATACATACACTACATGTTCTTTTTATATATTTACAATATACATATCTATATCTATATACATATATTTTATATATATATATATATAATTTATTTTTTTAATAAAATTAACAAGTCTGCAGTCTGCAGTCTGCGTGTGTCCAACACCGGTTGCAAACAGTTATCACTGTGATATCCCATATCAAATAATAACAAAATCGTGCAAAGGAGAGAGGCCAGGAGGATAAATATTTTGTAATTGCAGCTAGGATGAGTCATTTTGAATATCCAACAATATATTTATTTATTTATTTGTCTATTTAGAAACTTCCATAAGTGACTCAAATAATAAAAACAAAATATAACAAGTACACTGATGAGGGGCAAACATTCGGACTCTTAGTCCCATCGAGGTTAACCTAATGAGAAAAAAAAAATAAAATGATTAAGGTCTAACACTAACAATAAATAATAATAATAATTAATAATTTAAGGTCTAACATAAAGTGTCTAAGAACAGTTAAATCGGTTCACAGAATGGCAATGAGGACACACTGATTTCTATGTTTGTATCCTGTTAGTGTCAAAAACAGAAAGAAATTTATCAAAGTAGTAATTGTAAACTAACTTTTTAAAAGTAGGTAGACTTTGGGTCTTACGAATGATCACAGGAAGGGCATTCCACAATACAATGATACGGTTGTAATATAAAAATTAGGTAAACCTAATAGTGGAGCTCCAATTTAATGAAATGAATAATTCATTTAATCATTCATTTGTTCATTCACTACCAATTATCAAATTGTTGATAATCAATCAATCAAAAATGACTATAGATAAAAAAGTAAACAAAAAATAAATTAATTAATTAATGTATCAATTCAAATAATCATGAAAAGAAAATAACATAGCAAAAAAAAGTGAGGGATAATTTTCTCTCTCCTTTTTTTTTTTCTTTTTTTTTTTGCTATGTTGGTTTCTCATGATCAAATAATCATATAATCAATTGAAATATTTATGCATGAGACAACATTTTATTATACCCAAGAAATATGCACAAACATGCGAAAAATATCCGCCCGTATTTTTGGCTTCCTTTTCCATAAGGTTATGTTGTTATGCATGGTAAAAATAGCACTTCTCAATTAAAATTGATTGTCCAATCACAAGTTAGAAAAGCACTTATATGGCTTCTTTGAGTTGTAAACAAATTCTCGCGCGCTTCTCGCTTTACTCTCGCTTTAAAAACTCGACAAAAATTTCACTTGAATTACTTATTGGTTATTTAGCTATCTAAAACGGTTGTGCATTTTTAATTATCAAATGTTAAAAAATAGCTAGAATGAACTTTTGAAATTTTAACTTGTAGATGAGTACAATGACAAATTCATACAAGCGTTTTTGCAATTCAATAACAAATCAAAAAATTACAAGAATTTAATTAAAAATACACACATAAAGATCTCAACGATTGAGAAATATCTTACAAAAACAAGTAAATATAATTATTGTAAACTGCTTTCATGTGAATGGTATAAAAAAGAAATTCATTAAGGATTGTCAAAAAAGGTAAACATACCGGCGCCACGTTTGTTGTCCTGTACTGTCACTTTTCCACTGAACTTTTCGTCCTCAGTTCTGATTGCAATCAGCTTGTTCATGTTTTTAGAATTTAAAAAGTGGCAAAAAACATTTCAACGCCTCTAAAAGGTTCACACAGTTCAACTGAACGGTGATGGCAAGCTTGTGTTGGTCGATCACACATTGTGCTAAAATTTGCATTTTCATTCCTTCCCTGAACTGGCAGTCCTACTTTGTTGACAAACATCTTGTATGAAAATGTTTTTGTTGTGAATAGTTGATAAATCTGTATTGACTCTAAAGCTCTCCGTGTTATGAATTGCTTGTAAAAAATGATGAATGAACAGAGTGAAGTTATCTTCGTGAGTCGTTTTCGCGAGGTCTTGCTTTTTATCTGTTTTGAATTGCTGCAAATGCAGCGCATATTTGTTTTGTTTTCATGAACGTTTTGTCGCCGTTGATTTTACTTTAAAAGCAGATTAGTCCATCAGTAATGATTGAAAAACGCCACGAAGAATACACGAAGAATACGGCCTTTTTTACTACCATCTGACAAACTTGCCGTCAAATAAACTCTTCCAGAAAATACAACTTGTAAAATCTTAAACTTTGAATAACTATTGAATGAAGTATCAAATAAAATTTTAACAGCTCTGCATGACTTCACATTTGAATAGTTAAAAACAGCGGCACGAGCGAATTTTAGCCATTTTGTCAGTGAACTGAATATTTTGAAGCTTTTCATCATTGAATCGTAGATATTTTTCTTTTTCACGCCGCGGCATTTGTGTCGCAGTCAAACCTCTTTAAGCCGTCAGCTTAGCTTGACAATTTTCATTGCTCTTTGTCCAATGCAGAAATACATTTTGTAGAAAAATTTCAGTAAACTGCAAAAAAAATTGTTTTGCTCACACTGAAAAGGGTCAGCGACTTTGCGCGGCAGTACACGGACGTACGCCGTTGTACGGAATTTGGAATTCCGGGCTTCCTGTGGTCGATCTGAAATGAGCTCCATGGTTTACCATATTTTCTTACTTATGGTGCTCCGCTTGCGCGGGCCTTCGGCCCGCGCGGAGCTCAGCTAAAAAGAGTCCCTGAATAATGAAGTGCGAAAATAATTAGGTCGATTATTTAGATTACTGGCGCTTCTAGTGCAACCTGAAACTAGTGATACATAAGTAGCAATTTCTAATATATAATGATTGTGCAAACATTTATAAAAAAAAAATCTAAATATTCATGCCAGTAAGAAATAGGGAGCATCCTAAAAGTGATTAACCCTTCCTTATAACTGGGTCTTTCACTAACTATGCAGCTGCAGTTTAAGATGAAACGAGTGGCGTGGCGCTGAACACTTTCTATGAGCCTAATATCATTGATGGTCGTATAATGACAGGTATAATGTTCTCTTGCTGTCGGATTTTATGCTGTCACAGTTCCTCGTAAGAAAGCCTAGAATCCGGTTGGCTTTGGCGATGACACTTACAATATGAGAATTCCAAGTTCAGTTGTTTGTGATGGTAATCCTGAGATCTTTTTGGGAAGTGACAACTGCAAGGGAGCGACACATTTATCAAGATTAAATGAAAGGCCCCATCTAACTGACCAATTATAAAGATTTCATTATTCTTTAAAGAGTCATTAAATTGACCTTCAGTTAAATATTTGCAATCTTCCATATTTAGATTTTGAGCTAAATAATGGTCTGGATCAATATCTCTTGATAGCATTAAATGATGTTTAGATCCATAATTCAAAGGGTTACTGTGCCAAACCGTGAACACCTAACAAAGTTTTGTACAAGTTTTTTAAAGTCTTTTGAATACTTTGATGCTTTTAAATTTCTAGATAACCAATCACAGCTCATCATTGCTCTAGCAAGGAGGCCTTGTTTCATTGCTTTTGACCTTTTGTCAAGATCGGGGTTTAGAAAAACCTGTCAAAAACTTGAACAAAACTTTGTTAGGTGTTCACGGTTGAGCGATCAACACAGTAAAGCAAAGTTCAGAAAGCATGTTGTGATTAAATCTAATGAGACCATTTTGTAATGCAAAAATTGTTAAGCGAAATTCTTCTTCATCCAAATTACAAAATGGTAAGATAGTATTATCATATAAATTAGAATTACTCATTATTATATTGAATTGCTACATTATGTTATCAATGAATTGACCGAAATATTTAACTATTGTTCAAACTTAGCTTGTAGGGACAACGTAGGGTTTTCCATCAACGTATAATTTGCCATGTTGGAATCGTGGCTTCCTTACTTACTTGTAATATAAATATTAGGTAAACCTAATAGCGGAGCTCCGATTTAATGAAATGAATTATTCATTCAATCATTCATTCATTCACTACCAATTATCAAAATTGTTGATCAATGAAATAATCAAAAATGACTATAGATAAAAAGCAAACAAATAAATGAATGAAATAATGAATGAATCCATTTAAATAATCATGAAAAGAAAATAACATAGCAAAAAATAAAAATAAAAATAAGAAGTGAGGGGGAATGTTATGTTGTTTTGCAGGCGCACTTGTCAATCAAAAATTGATTACCCAATGAGAAGTTAGAAAAACACTAACATGGTTTATTTGAGTTGTAAACAAATCCCCGCGCGCTTCTCGCATTACACTCTTTTAGGTTTGAAAAACTGTTATAAAAATGGACAAACATTTCACGTTTCTGGTGAAATGTACAATGAATTACTTATTGGTAATCTGTGCATTTCTAATTATCAAATGTGAATACTACGTAACTCGTTAAAAAACAATTAGTATGAACTTTTGAAATTTTAACTTGCAGATGAGTACAATGACAAATTCATACAAGCGTTTTATTGCAATTCAATAACAAATCAAAGAACTACAAGAATCAAATTAAAAATCACACACATAAAGATCTCAACGATGGAGAAATATCTTACAAAAAGAAGTAAATATAATTATGCAAACTGCTTTCATGTGGATGGTGAAAAAGAAATTCATTAAAGATTGTCAAAAAATGTAAACATACCGGCACCACGTTTCTTGTCCCGTACTGTCACTTTTCCACTGAACTTTTCGTCCTCAGTTCTGACTACAATAAGCTTGTTCATGTTTTTAGATTTTTAAAAATAGCAAAAAAAACATTTTCACTGCCTCTAAAAAGTTTACAAAATCCAGTCCAACTGAACGGCGATGGCAAGCTCGTGTTGTTCGATCACACATAGTGCTAAATTTGCATTTCCATCCACTCCCTGAAATGGCAGTCCTACTTTGTTGACAAACATCTTGTGTGAAAAGTTTTTTTGTCGTAAATAGTTGATAAAACTGCATTGATCCTAAAGCTCTCCGTGTTATGAATATCCCGTAAAAATTGATGTATGAACAGAGTGAAATTATCTTCGTGAGTCGTGTTCGTCTTTCTGTTAACCTCTTTTGAATTGCTGCAAATGCAGCACATATTTGTTTTGTTTTTGTTTTTATGAAAGTTTTGTCGACTTCGAGTTTACTTTTAAAAGTAAATTAGTCGACTGAAGTTATGACTGAAAAACGCCACGGAGAATCCATGAAGAATACGGCCGTTTTTACCATCTGACAAACTTGTCAAATAAATTTTTCCAGAAAATGCAACTTGTAAAATCTCCAGCTTTGGATGACTATTGAAGGAATTATGACAGCTCAGCATTACTGCACATTTGGACGGTTAAAAACTGCGCCGCGAGCGACTTTTACCCATTTTTTCAGTGAAAATATTTTGAAGTAGCTTTTCATCGTTGAATCGTAGTTGTTTTTCTTTTTCGCGCCGCAGTCATTGTTTCTCTTTCTCAGTCAAATCTCTTCAAGCCGTCAGGTTAGCTGTACCATTTTCGTGCTCTTTGTCCAGTGTAGAAATACATTTTGAAGAAAAATTTCAGTGAACTGCATCAAACTGCAAAAATAATGATTGTTTTGGCGCCCGCTAAAACCGGTCAGCGTTTTCGAGCGACAGTGGTACACGGACGGACGTTGGACGTATTTTCGAAATTCGGGCTTCCTGTGGTCGATTTCAAATGAGCTCGATGGTTTACCATATTTTCTTAATTATGGTGCTCTATAGAGCGTAATTGAACATACAAATGATCATAAAATTGAATTACATTTATTGTCCTTCAAACAACATAGCATACTACAATTAGCGAAATTGAATTATAATTAAACAGTTGATAGAAAAATTGCTTTTTATTGTAATATATTATAATGTAATTTATTGTAATATATTATAAATGGCTCTTTATTGTAATATATTATTAATAAATAAATAAATAAATAAATAAATAAATAAATAAATACTATCCATTTTTAGTTAAATGTCTGTCATTTAATAACATGGGAAATTACACTTTTCAAGAAGAATTAATGAAATAAATTGTGCATATTTGATGAAACTTTAGGTATCTTGACTCTTTCATCGAGATACCAACTTAATATTGTTACAATATTATGTAATTTTCTATTGTTAACACACTTCAGTCTACAGAAAATGTGATTATCTGATGCCAGAAATGAACAAAAACACACACACTTGGCAAAACACAGTTGACATGAAACAATGCAATTGAATTAATTTTATTGATCAAAAGAAAAGAGCATTTTATGTAGATGTGGTATCAGGGTAGCGTAATTTCTTGCTCTGTCTTGATATCAATGTCTAGAATAGACAAAGGAGGCATTTATTCATACACATGGAATGATCAATTTCTTTGGGCGTTCATCCCATGGAACTTTCATTTCAAGTATCAAGAATAAAAAAATAAGGGAAAATTGTATTATGTGCCTTTGACAGGGATTTCACCCACACCTGAGGTATTCTAGCTACTCCTACGTGTTACCCACAACACTAGCTAGGAAAACCACAACCAGAAACCTTGTAAAATGCTATCCAACAAGTAATGCAATGACTTCCCCTCCCCCAAAAAACAACAACAACAACATCAATCAAACAAAAACAAAACAAAAACAATACCTATCAGGTATAACAAATAAAGCCTAGTACCCCCACAATAATAACAGTAGTTATCAACCAATCAATCATCCTATAATTACAATGGTACTTACAGCCAATACGGAAGTTGATGAGGAAAAGCCATGCCACATGTACACTAATATGGAGATGGTAATCCTTGTTAGGGATCTTGAGAACTAAATGCTCTACACCAATGAAAAAATATATATATTTGCAAATAACTCCCCATACACCCACCAATATATCCATAATGACAGAGACTGATGGACAGACAGACAACGACACCTACAACCAAACACATATACTTGCTAGAAAGGCTTACCTATGAATATATATCTGAGTATCTCATAAATCCCGTAGACTGTCAATATGTTTGTAAGAAGTCTGTCTTGCAAAATGTTCTAGTAGAAGTCTGCAAAGAAATACATGCCATAGACTGAGACCCAAATGCATATTCATGTAAATGTAATGTTAAATAAACTAATAATAATAATAATAATAATTCATTCCTTAAAAAATGCACAAATACAACAGTCATGATGTTTTTGAAAATGTTGAAAAATACTTAAAATTTATGTTTACCTGGGTAGAATATAATGATATTTTTGAAAGGTATATAAAAATAGCTAATATTGTTCAAAATAATAGCGGAGCTCCGCGCGGGCCGAAGGCCCGCGCAAGCGGAGCACCATAATTAAGAAAATATGGTAAACCATCGAGCTCATTTAAAATCGACCACAGGAAGCCCGGATTTCCAAAATACGTACAACGTCCGTACAACGTCCGTCCGTACAACGTCCGTCCGTACAACGTCCGTCCGTGTACATTCACGCAAACTTTGCTGACCAGTTTTAGTGGGCGCCAATCATTATTTTTGCAGTTTCATCCAGTTCACTGAAATTTTTCAACAAAATGTATTTCTACAATGGGCAATTAAAAAAAGCATGAAAATGGTAAAGCTAAGCTGACGGCTTGAAGAGATTTGACTGAGAAAGAGAAACAAAGACCGCGGCGTGAAAAAGAAAGATAACTACGATTCAACGATGAAAAGCTACTTCAAAATATTTTCACTGACAAAATGGGTAAAAGTCGCTCATGGAGCTGTTTTTAACCATCCAAATGTGCAGTCATGTAGAGCTGTCATAATTCATTCAATAGTCATTCAAAGCTGGAGATTTTACAAGTTGTATTTTCTGGAAGAGTTTATTTGACAAGTTTTTCAGATGGTAAAAAGGCCGTATTCTCCATGGATTCTTCGTGGCGTTTGTCAGTCATTACTTATCGACTAATCTACTTTTAAAAGTAAAATCGACGACGACAAATTTTCATAAAAACAAAAACAAAACAAATATGCGCTGCATTTGCCGTAATTCAAAAGAGGTGAACAGCAAGACGAACACGAGTCACGAAGATAATTTCACTCTGTTCATTCATCAATTTTTACGGAATATTCATACCACGGAGAGCTGTAGGACCAATGCAGATTTATCAACTATTCACGACAAAAAAACTTTTCACACAAGATGTTTGTCGACAAAGTAGGACTGCCAATTCATGGAGTGGATGGAAATGCAAATTTAGTACAATGTGTGATCGAGCAACACGAGCTTGCCATCGCCGTTCAGTTGAACTGTGTAAACTTTTTAGAGGCGGTGAAAATGGTTTTTGCCACTTTTAACATTCTAAAAACATGAACAAGCTTATTGTAATCAGAACTGAGTTCAGTGGAAAAGTAACAGTACAGGACAAGAAACGTGGCGCCGGTATGTTTACATTTTTTGACGATCTTTAATGAATTTCTTTTTTTACCATCCACATGAAAGCAGTTTGCAATAATTATATTCACTTCTTTTTGTAAGATATTTATCCATCGTTGATATCTTTATATGTGTGGGTTTGATTCTTGTAATCCTTTGATTTGTTATTGAAAATAAAACGCTTGTATGAATTCGTCAGTGTACTCATCTGCAAGCTAAAATTTCAAAACTTCATACTAGCTATTTTTCAATTACGCAGTATTCCAATTTGACAATTAAAAATTCACAACCGTTTTAGATAGCTAGATTACCAATAAGTAGTTCATTAAACATTTCACCAGAAAAGTGAAATTTTTGTCGATTGTTATAACATTTTTTTTCAAACGTGAAAGAGCGTAAAGCGAGAAGCGCGAGGGGATTTGTTTACAACTCAAAGAAGCCATGTTAATGCTTTTCTAACTTCTCATTGGACAATCAATTTTAATTGACAAGTGCTATTTTTACCATGCATAACAACATATTTTTCGCATTTTTGCGTATAATAAAATGTTGTCGCATGCATAAAGCTTGGTGTATTTCAATTGATTATATGATTATTTGATCATGAAAAGAAAATAACAGCAAAAAAAAAAAAAAAAAAAAAAAGATCAAGAATTTGATAATTCGTAGTGAATGAACAAATGAAAAATTGAATAAAAAGTTCATTTCATTAAATCGGAGCTCCGCTATTAGGTTTACCTAATTTTTATATTATCACAAGAAGCAGTCATAAGTAAATAAACCACTTAACTTTTCCACAATTTGTACTGGTAATACATCAGTCTCTGCCGAAAAGAAAATAATTGCTAATAATTATACTTTGCTTTGCAACTGTATATTGCCAACAATCCCATGTTGGAATTTTTTCAATCACAAGCCATTTGTTACACTTATGTTACTGTTTACCATTGCAAAGTGCCTATAATCTCATAGTTACTTGATTGCTTACAGCATTGATAGATAGTTTCGGTAGTCATAAGCCATTTTTTTACAGTTTATTGCCTACAATCTGATACTTGATTGCTTACAGCATTGATAGCTAGCTTCTGTAGTCATAAGACATTTTTTACAGTTTATTGCCTACAATCTGATACTTGATTGCTTACAGCATTGATAGCTAGCTTCTGTAGTCATAAGACATCTTTTATAGTTTATTGCCTACAATCTGATACTTGATTGCTTACAGCATTGATAGCTAGCTTCTTGTAGTCATAACACATTTTACAGCTGTTTTTATTTAGTCAATTCAGGCTATCGACTGAGCCCAACCAATAAGTCTGTTGAAAGTTGACTCTTCATATGCCCTTAACAGACTTTCCCTACTGCGACATTCCATAGACATTGAGTGCAACCTTTCTATTTCTGCTGTTCGAGCACGTGTTGTGGCAGTGTTGACTTCTTTAAACCTGTCCTCATGAATAAGAACACCCTCGTGGAAAGCAAAATCAGGATCCATTTGTGGTCCTCCTGCTGACTTGGCTCTTGACAAGGCAACATAAAGTGCTCCAGGATTTTTAGCTTCAAATGCATGATTTCCAGGATGAATCACAACATATCTAAAGGCTTCACCTTCCCCAACTGTCATACCTTGACATTTATGAATCGTTGTTCCCGAGGCAAGTCTTAGTGGAATCTTCAATCGTTTGCAGCGACATGCACACTCAACGGACCTACTAATAGGCACGATTGGTATAATTGTTGGATGCTCATCAAGAAAAGCTGGTCCTCTGTACCCTTTGAAACGTACCAAAACAAAATCAGGCTGTGGTGGTGGATCATCAGTGGGTCGTCGACCATCAAGGTAAACAATATCTACCACTGTGCCAACTGCTCCATTGTACAAACCCCATTCAGCTTTGATATTTGTCACAAGCATGACCTTGCTGTCACGGCAAAGATAAAGGAGCTGCAGCAATCCTCCTGTCTTGTTGCTATCAGCTTTCTGTGCATGCTTGCCATTATTTACAGCTTTGATCTTTGCCAAAGGATGCTCAGGAATCTGGTTACACTCAAGCAACTTTTTCTTGTTACGTTCCCACTCCAAACGATGTGTTGGAAACACAAACAGGGCATTATCATCCATTCTTTGCAGTAGCCCTTCTCCACGGGTCATAGCTAGATTATGACACTGGAATTGTTGGAGCCAGTGAACTTGTTCAGGTGTAGTGCTATATGATCTCATGCACATAAGCACTTCTCGTAACTGTACTTCAGATTCAGACTGTCTTATATTCTGAATTAGCTCCACAGCACTATCAAATGTTGTCCACACCAATCGACCATGGTTAGAAGGTGCACTACGAGCATCAGGGACATATACAGGTGTGTCACAAACAGGAGGCAACTGCATGTCATCTCCCATCATGACAACAACTGGAATGCCTCCCCAAAGCTCTTCTGAGGAGTTTCCTCTATTCATCCCATACCGTGCATGCTGTTCCAACCATCCCATGGTTGTACGACCAAACATTGATCGTTCATCTCCAATCAGCACTTTCAAATTTGCGCATTTCTTCTGGATCCTTTCGAGAACAACTCCAGATGGAATTGACTGTTCAGTACAAGATCGTCCACCTGATGGCAGTGATAAAAAGCTGTGTGCAGTCCTGCCATCCACTAAATATGCTGAATTACCAGTTGGGGTAATCACCTGTATGGCATCATTCATTCCAAAGACTTGCCGTACCAGTCGCTGTAAGCACTTGATTACATAATACTTTCCAGTTCCACCAGTTCCAGACACGACCAGTCTCAAGGGTGAGTAGTTATCACGATTCTCCACAAAGTTGTGCAGAGTGTACAGCACTTAGCTAACAATTGATCTCTGTTCTTCATTCAAAGTTGAAGGACATACATCTGGCAACTGAACATTGCTGTTCAGTGCATTTGTTTCTTCATTCTCTTCAATGCAACCTTGAAGCCACTGTTTAACTTGTTGAACATCTGGTAGTGGGATTGAAGTGTTATTCCAGTCAAACTGATCACCACCATCATCATATTGGAATTCACTTTCAACTCCCTCCAATTGATGATTCGGACTTGCATAAACGCCAACCCAGTCAGGCTGCTCAACCGCTTCGCTTTCATCTTCATCTTCATTCTCTTCATATTGATCATCTGGCTGATGGTTAGCTGCTTGTTGAGCTTTTATCACCTGAGCCTTGACAAATGTGGGAGAATCATCACTGGCAAGGAAGGTTTCAAAACATTCATTCCATGATTCTTCATCTCTCTTCACTTCTTGAATACTAAACCAGCTAGGACAATGTAGCAGCATCATTGTGCGACAATAATCTTCAAGGAGTGGCCATGTTGCATAGGTTGCACCACCACTTACCACTGGTACTTTACCATTGTGGGATGCAAAATCATACCAAGAGCACAATTCTTCACGTGGTCTTGCTAAATACTTATCCAATGAACTACTTGTTGTTGCTGTTTCACCATTTTGTTCAAGACGTCTTGAACCTGTCATTGACAAGTAGCTAAACTGTCTGCTGCAACGCCATTATGCTAAACCACTTAGCTCAAAGGAAGCTTCTGGTCCACTAATATCTGTCCTTCCAACTGTTTTTATAAGTAGCTTGGCACAAACTGACCTTCCTGATACTTCGTCAGCTGAGTCTGCTGTAGCCACCATGTCTTTGAATAGATCAACAGTCGCACCAGTCGGTTCATTGTCTTTGCAGGCATATCCACATACATAGTCTGTAACAGCTATAATTTCATTTGCGCTGGGGAGGTCTGGATTAGAGTTTGATGCAATCAAACATCACAATTTGCTCTCCATAACTGCAGCTGATACCTTGAGTGCTGTATTACACGAGGATGATCACGAGGAAGCTTAAGTCTCAAAGCACCATTTCGGTCTTTCACAACTGCTGCTGAATCACGGTGTTCTTTTCCTCTATGGAATTCAGAGGCATATTCCATTCTACAGACTCGTTCATTTGGTTGAAGCCCTGGCTGAGGATGTCGTGGTGTCCTCAAACAGTAATCAGAGCAGGAATGAAGACCAACTCTATTAACCAACTGCAAATAATCTTCCAGTACTGCATCCTGTGTTGCAGATACATCCATCAACATCTTCACTAATGGATCTTGGTCATGGGTTACAGGCTGAGCTGTACCTTCTGGTGGTGGCCAGAACTCCCTATTTGGATTTCCTTCATCATCTTTACCTGCTGGGTGTGAAGCTGACATGGCAAACTTGTCTTCAACCCAAGTACTGAGCCTTGAAACATACTCTTCTTCATCACATCCATCTTCTCTTGCACTGTTGAGCAACATATGTGGATCTCGGTCACCCCTCCAACTAAGTTGGTGCCAATGAATTTGTCCTCTTGACTTTGCAAATTCATAGCGATACCAGTAGTCGCTGACACCGAAGACTTCTTTGATTATCTTCTCATGGTAGCTCTGGGTGCGGGCATCGAAGTAAGATACCACAACATGGGTGTTCTCCTGTACTGCTTTGAATCGTGCATTGTTGCATTCAAGTAGGTCAACAACTTCTCCAGTAGTCTCCAAAATGTACTTTTCTAATAGTCTCCTTAATGGTGGGAAGTAAAACTCAGCACAGCTCCCAGTCATGTAAAAGGATGGCAATCCATGTTTCTCATTTACCATAAACTCAATCAATGCCCGAAGCTCTCACCGTCTTTGATGCCAATACTGTGAGGTGCCACGTAGACTTGCTCCAAAATACAGTAACTTATTGGCTATACTTGTGTCCCCTCTTGCTAGACGCTCTTGCAGATCAGCTACAGTAATGTGCGGTTCTCCTAATTGCTGGTCAACAAAATAACGATTTTGTTCTAGGGCTTGTTTTCTCATGATCATGTTGTGTACCACAAACTTCCATACTTTGTGCTTGGCAGATCGTCCATCTTGATACCATAGCAAATGCTCTGCCCACTCATGAAGGGAGGTACATGTTCTTGGACGGTTAACACTGTAATCTCCATGGCCTGTTGAAAACAGGCATGGGAATGCCATCGTAAAAAAATATGGTGTTGTGAACTCCGATGCCGGTTCTCTATCTGTTGTTGGCCAAGGAATTACTGGTCTTTGATTCGTAGGTCTTTCCCCGTCAGCATTTCCAGGATCAGCAATGACTTGGTTCACAGCTGACTCAGTTTGCTCCTGTACATTAACTCCTAGTTCAGGCAGAAGAACACCAGAAACAGTCTCTTCGTCATGTTCTTCAGTTCCAATATCCAACTGATTAGGGGCAGGGCCTTGGTCATCTTCATGTTGGGTCTCACTAAATTCGACTGAACGTAGTTGTGGCAGTTCATCATCCTCAGGCAAGTTTTGAATCCGAGTATCATCAATAACTATGTTACCATAAGCTGGGTTGTTGTTCTTTAGCCATCGAAGTGCTGCTTCTACACGATACCGTCGGACTCTAAAAACTTTGTGTGTGTCATCCTTTCCTTGCCGTCGCACACAAATGATATCCACATCTGCTGGTAAACGTGGCAAGATTGTATCAGGCTCTTGAACAGCCTGTGGAAATGCAATGCAGTGACCTCTTGAAGCAATACCACCATGCTTCAACATACGCACATGGACAGCTGGTGCTAGTTTTGCTATAAGCATCATAACTTTGGAACTTGTTTGTCTCTTTTACATCGGGGGCAACAATCACTTCTGGTGGGATTTACTTGAAGTTGCCTTTCTTTGCAAACATTACAACATTGAAAATGATAGGACATCTGTTCGACTTCAAATGCTCGTATGGCAGTGTAACACTCATCTTCGTGTTGACTTGATCCTGGTGGGGGTGGTTGAGGAAGATCACTTATTACTTCAAGCAGCCTTCTTTCTCCTTGCAAAATTCGTCTTTGATTCCTACGTCTTCTTCTTCTTTGATCATCTGTACTTTCAGTACTACCAGGTTTCGCATACTCATAGATTACACCAGCAGCTCTTGCTCTTGCTATCAAATCACTATCTTCATTCTGGCAAGTTGGGTTGGCGCCTTGTTGTACATTGCTAGGTATTTCAGGTACTTGAGCAGGTATCTCTTCATGTAGATCAACATGTTGATTGGCATTTTCCTCCAAATGAGTTGTTTCTTGTATATCATCATTATTATAACCTATATCTGTTTGGTCAAAAGGATTATCCACAACAAATTGAAAACAATTTACATTAACATTAACATCATTTGTTTGCATATACAAGTCTGTCTCACCTGGCACTGATGTACCTACAACATCTTCAGGAACATTTCCACCATTCTCATCAGTATAGTTGATGTTGCCATCTGATTCATTCACTGAAAATAAAAGAACATTAAAAAATGTAAAGTTAACCATTCAATAATTCGATCGAAATCTATTGAACTTTTATTGTTAGTACATAAATCAGGCTGACAATGGCAACGTAACTCGTGGAAACTGAAAGTTGTGAAAACAAGAGATTTATGAAATCAAACTATATTTTATATGAAAAACAATTTGCTTTTGTATATACTAAGTGTGATTTTTTGCGTTTAATCTTGATTTAAAAAATTGTTCCTTTGACTGCAAGGACAAGACCTTTATGGCTTTGCTAATTTTTGTCTTGGTGAGTGAATATATCCATTCTTTAGAATGTTAGGATGCAATGATGATTTTGGACAGTTTTCTAGAATTCTATTGGCACTTAATAAATGCCTCTATTTTTTTATTCCTTTTTGGGATAGCTGCATTCCCTGCATGGGTAATGTTCATCACTTACATTTTGACCAAATCAGAAACCCAGACAAATACAATCTCTGGCCACAGAAATTGTATTTGTCTGGGTTTCTGATTTGATCAAAATATAATTTCTCGGTCATGCATTGTATATAGCCAACTTATTTGTCCTCCCAAGTTATATATAATGGTAATTGAACCGAGTGGAGTGCAGTTTGGACCAAAATCATGCGAGTGATTACGGGATTGCAATTTGTTAATCACAAGTATCATTTTGGTCCAAAATTGCACGACACAAGGTTCAATTACCAATGAATCATATCCATTTTGTAATCTAAGGCATTAAAGGATTCCCATGCGAGTTTGCTACAGAAGACAAACATCCCTTTCAATCAGCTGCACCATCTCATCGGAAACTTGAGCAAAACTTTACAAATTTTCCAATGCACATGCACACAAATTAAAAAAATCTCATTGCATCCAACAAAATATCATTGGAGTCCTTTCCCATTGTTTTTGGTCTTTCTGGTGAAATATTGCTCACTTTTCTTTGTCAGGTCTTTTAGAAACACACTTTGAACAATTTAAAACGAGTTGGATATATTTTTCAGAGTTTTTGTCAACTTTTTTACTTGAAAATACTTGAAAATCCCCCAGGAAAACTTTCCTCTGCAAAAATGGCTGTTTTTCTCTCTCAGTAACTTTGAAATGTCTTTTTTTATTCTTTGATTTGATTGGTTGAAAAGTGACAGGACATTCACAGGTCTCTAATCTGATTGGCTGATGTGTAAATTGATGGCAGAGCTTCCAAAGGATGCGATTTAAAGCTCAAAAGGATGCAATTTTGTCATAAATCACACTCATATGAACCAATCAGATTGTAGGATTTTGTAGTGATTGCAAAATGGTTATGATTAATGTTAAAAGATAGCAATGTTACTTATAATTCAATTTTTGTAGTTGCTTACCCTCATACACATTATTACAGCTGTACTGCCAATGAAAACCAGTGGCCTCATTTGTACATGTACTTTGAGGGAACAGTTCACCACTCAACTCATGTTCTTGAACATTTACGACTGCATCTATGATCTGACTTTCTTCATTCTCTGAAACTACAATAAATATAATTTATTATTCCAAGCAAGATATAATTCCATAAGGGACCGGTTTTTTTTTCAAAAACAATATGGAATTAATAAGTGAATGAAATAGTGTACAAATGAAATAAGATCAAAAGTTGTTATAAACAAAAGCAATATTGTCAATCGATCTTTGCAAAGGTACGAAGAGTAAGGAAGTACTTTTGATCTGCCAACAACATTGTACAATGTGTAACCGAGGTTAGGGTCTCAGGGGAGGGCGAGCCTATTTAAGTTCGGGGCCACGTGCGTGGGGGTCAGAGTTACTTCGAAGTTGTTCTAAAACACAAGTTCACCGCTTGAGTTTAGTAGCCGAGTCACGTCTAGCCTAGCTGGATCCACTAAAGTCCTGGTGGGGATTTCATATAAACCTATAGGACACAAGTTACACGACTGTAATATTGAAGATTGTCAATAGAGAACAAGAACAAATGTTAATTTGTAACATTTGGCGCCTAATGTGGAGCCTTTCTGCTTGGCCTTGACCATTTGACACACAAGAGAAGTGCTCGACATATGCTCTTCGGCCGTCGATAGCTCGATTTCGAGTTAAGATTAAACGAGGGTCTGTGGAAAGAGCGAAGAAAAAAACCGGTGCAAAACGCCCGTAAAGATAACTTACTAACCGAGACGCTAAGGTTATAATACCAACTATATAATACCGCTTTGTTGAACTTTATTTATCCAAGTTAATTCACTGAACTTTAAGAACTTTATTGATCGAATAAGTAATTAAATTTGTTGAAAGTCAAGAGCTTAGTATATTGTCTCATTAGTGTATATGTTTATGTATTTAAGAACGTTAAGGATAGAATTGTTTAATATCATACCATTGTTCAATTGTCAAAGAAGCAAATTGCACGCAGTGAACCAAATTGTACGTATTCTCTCGTCGGGACTTCTTTGGTTTAGCGCGGTAGGCGTGTCTCGAGGGACGTTTTTGGGAGGGCACAACTTCTTTGTTGCTCTGTCTTTTTGCGTCTTGGCCGCGAGCTCATTTAGGCTCAAAAGGAATTGAGTTGAATTGAATTGAATTTGTTTGTGCCGTTTTTGTTTGTTGTATTTTATTTATTGCATTTGTAATTCAGTGTTTTATACCCTTTGCTAACATATTTTTTTTCCTTTTTTCAATTTTGTTTTTGTTTTATTCATTGTTTTTCACATTTGCGTGTTTTCTTCGGGGTTCTTTTGGTCGGTTATTTTTATCGTGCGTGGTGCGTGGAGCTTTTACAAACAATGTCTCACTCATTTTCGAACGCGAGCAATTCTGATCAGCCGCCTGTTGCCGATGACCTGAACGCAGACAAGATAGCTGACGCGGTGATGGTTCTTCGACGATCTGGATTGTTCTCAGTGGAACCGCTTGATAATGACAGCAGAAATCAAGACACTCCATTCCATTTTGACGGTTTTGTGAACGAGCAAAAGCAGCGACGACGTGCTCGAGTATTTAGTCCCGTCTTTCCGACGCCTTTGCTTCCACCATCGTCATTCGGAATGCATAGGTTTAGCACGCCTTTACCGTCACGCTCTCCACCACTACATAACGTACCTAATGTGAACACCATGGTTACAAACCAACCTACACTTACAGCAGATGCCATCTTTGTACCGACGCCGCGTGTTCCTCACATCTCCACCTTTTCTGGTAATCCGTCCAAAACTGATGTTAGTTTCGAAGCTTGGAAATTTGAAGTTAAATGTCTGCTTAACGATAAAACTTATAACGAGGACCTACTACTTTAAGGGGTACGGAAGTCCCTACGAGGGGAGGCAGCCAAGCTAAGCATGCACCTAGGTGAAAAGGCGTCTGTTGAAAGGATTATCGAAAAGTTGGAAGGAGTGTACGGAATAGTGGAGACTGGTTCGACACTACTACAGCGTTTTTACAAACTATTGCCTCCTATAGCTGCAGAATAGAAGAAATAGTTTCATCAGGCTCTTGCTTCGAGTTGTAAAAACGCTGTAGTAGTGTCGAACCAGTCTCCACTATTCCGTACACTCCTTCCAACTTTTCGATAATCCTTTCAACAGACGCCTTTTCACCTAGGTGCATGCTTAGCTGGTTCGACACTACTACAGCGTTTTTACAACTCGAAGCAAGAGCCTGATGAAACTATTGCCTCCTATAGCTGCAGAATAGAAGAATAGTTAACAGAGCGATTGATCGTGGTGTGGTGTCTCGAAGCCAAGTTGATGAGATGTTAAGAACTAAACTTTGGACTGGACTGAAAGATGACAGAGTGAGGAATGCTATTCGCTTTAAACTTGACCAAGTGAAAAATTTTGATAGACTACGAGCAGAGCTACGATCCCTGGAGCAAGAATTTAAAGAATTTGACGTGACAGCGCATAGTAAGACTTACAGATCTGCTAGAGCGACTCACATGCCACAGCTAAAAAAGACTAGCAGTGAAGACACTAAACCAGAATATGTAGACACCTTGGAACGAAGAATCCAAAACCTTGAGGCAAAACTTCCAGATACCACAGAGCTGCTGAACAAAATCTTAGACAAAATAAACAGACTGGAGGCTAAGGATGCAGAAAAGACAAAGGAGGCAAACAACCAGGTAAACTCCAGGGGCTCTCTGCCCGGGACGAACCAGAGAGCCCAGCAAACAAGAAAGTAAGTCCGATGAACGACCTATTGGGAAATGTGAATGTAAGCATGTGTTATGTTGATGGTACGCCGTGCTTGGCTTTGAATGACACAGGATCTCAAATAACTACGATCAGTGAACAGTTTCAGCAGGAATACCTTTCCAACCTCACAGTGTATCCGCTAGACGACATTTTAAAAGTGGAAGGTGCAGGAGGTCAAGATGTTCCCTTACTAGGGTATATCGAAGCGGACATTGCTTTTCCTGAACAGACCAGCGGCGTGAAAGAGCAAATACCCACAATTCTCCTCATCGTGCCTAACACCAACTTTAATAAAGATGTGCCAGTCGTTATTGGAACAAACTGCATTACACGCTGCATGACAAGCTTTTGCGACGAGCATGGTAAGGCGTTCCTCCAGCAAGGGAAACAAGATTTAGCATGGAGACTAGCCTATAAGTGTATGACGTACCGAAACCGCAAGAATCAAAGGAATCTCAAATCTTCTCAAGTTAAAGTGAAAGTGCCGGAACCACGTGTCCTCAAGCCCAACTAGACAACCATTTTATGGTCCTCAGTAAAATCAAAACACACTGGTGGAGTTGTTCTAGCAATGACAGAGGAATTGTCCAGTGGTAACCATAACCCACTACTTCAAATAATTCCAACAGTCACGAACGTCAAAATGAATGGCATGAAAAACATAATACCTGTCAAAGTCCACAACGCATCAGATGGCGATATTGCAGTACAGCCCAGCACCGTGATTTGTTCTTTGCAAATGGTAAGCATGGTGGACAACGCCAATCATGTCCAAGATATAGATCATTGTGAATTACCTACCGTAGAGGATTGTCCTCAACTTGATTGTGACATGTCACGAATGAATGAAGAACAGAGGAAAGCTTCTCTAGAATTACTGGAAAGATGGAACGATGTCGTGTTCTCTCAGAGTGCAAACGACCTTGGTTGTACTTCCGCAGTGAAACACAGAATCCCATTAACGGATGAGGTGCCGTTCAACCAAAGACACCGTCGCATTCCACCATCACAGTACGAGGAAGTAAAACAACATCTTCAAGACATGCTCGACTGCGAAGTCATAAAGGAATCATTGCACGAAATCCGAAATTTACGAGTGCGTAAAGGTTGCGAAAATACTGCGTAAATGCCTGGTTTACGCACAATTACGCGACTTTTACGCAACGCGTAAATTTCCTCTTTACGCAACATTTACGCAAGGCGTATTGCTCGTAATGGCACAACTCGTAAATACGCGTAAAGAACACGTATATCTGCGTATACGTAAACTCCATTTACGCACATTTACGAACAAATACGCATGAAAAAAACCGCGTAAATGGTCTATTTACGCATTATTTACGAACTCGAAACGCAATAAAAAACTTCCGTTTATTTTTTATACGTACGTATGCGTAAATAACGGGTAATTATTGAGGGGTAAATGCTCATTATGCATCATTTACTAACAAATGTATTATGCCACAAAATTACAATCAACAAAACGCTTAATTCACATATCACTAGTTTTATTGTGAAAATCAAGGAATCAATGATTACAAAATCCATTAATATATATATAGTTGATAATATAATTCATAATATAATTGATATAATTTTAGAAGCACAAACGACTAGTTGATAAATCAATGTACGGCAATAGCTAAACAGAAAGGAATTATTAAAGATTTTTCAACAACATTAAAAGTAAATTGGTTACAGATGCTTACATGTATGGTTTGTATATGAAATGAAGCAATATAGCTAGACAAACCATATCAAAACATTACAAACGTTTGCTCACAATCCCTTTCAGTCATGCTTTTGCCATTCAGGTACTGCCTATCTCCTATTTTTCTTCAATGACATTATTTGATATAGGTGTATTCATTAAATGACATCTGACGTCAGAGAAAAATAACATATAGTAACAGTGTCTGTGGAATATTTTTTTTCAAGAATAGCTGCTAAAAATGATAAAAATGAATGAGAGATGTTGTCAAATTCCACTATTTACATTCAATTTAATTAAATTCTTGTATAATGGTACTTGAGAGCATCATAGCAGCTGGACTAGTCCAAAAGACCTACAAAACAGAAAAATATATCAATAAGTACAACCTTAATACATTTGTCACTACATATGATGATGGTTTTACATCTTTGTCCTTGTTAATTCAGGTTTTATTACCAGTATATTTAATGCTTCTTAAAGGTTAGCAAAGCAAGAACTTTTAGAAAATGCCACTTTTGAATCATCAAATGAATTTTCTTTAGCATCCCCTACATTCAATTATGAGAGCAAATATCATTTTTATTTTCTCTAAGTCTCTACCATTTAGGGAAATGTACTTTTGAAGAATTCAGGAAATGCAACCTTTTATTTAAATAGGATAGGATTTTGTTCATCATCGAGATGAAAGATTTTATGAGGTCACTCCTACAGGGAGGGTCAACTATTAAAACAAACATTTTTTTAGTTTCTACCATTCCTACATTATAAATTTAGCTTATTTTTTCTGGAATCAAAAGCTGCTTACAGTGTGTAGAATTTACTAAATTTATTATTTTACTCTATGGGTTATAACAGGTTGAAGTATTATTTTTTTGGCTTTTATGCTACTATGCCTAGTTAATTTCTGTTGTTCTCTATGATTCAAATTCATGTTAAAGGCAATTAGTTGGTCATTTTAACATCCAATTTTGTTGAATAGGTATTGCTACAAAGAGAAGTTCACTGTTTTGATCAGGTTTTTATTGATGCTGAAGAAAATAGTGTAAATAGAAATAGTTTGCCAATCCACAAAGTTGCATTTGATATACATTGAATAAGATTGTAAATTGAAGTAAAATTCATTTGGCTGTTTGTTCTGGGCTTTAATTACATAGATGAAAAGCAAAACAGCATAAATTCACTCAGCCAATTGTGGGCAGTTGACAAACAAAGTCATTTGCACATATCAGAAATACAATAAATCAACTTGATGCAAGAGTAAAGTTTTAATACATCTGCCAATATTTTATCTTTATCAAAGAAAATTATTTTTTTTAGCTAATTACTTGATCTCTGCCAGTAGCTGAATTTATTTATTTCATGTCATTTTGAGAGATTTCAGATGATATTTTTTATTCTAAAAGTAAAGCTGGTATGGTAAAAAGATTTCTTGATTTCTCCATCCTAAAACAAGTCAGCAGATGTTAACTTAAGAAATAAAAAGCATCTTTTAGTTAGTTAAGATCTACTGACTCTTGTCTCAGAACGGAGAAATAAGGAACTTTGCCAGATATATTAGCTTTTAGCGTGGCAAAGCTAAAGCACATGGCGACGTACGAACAAAACAGTCGAGCAAATCTTACCTTAAAACACTTCGATTTCACCCAGTTATTCACCAAAACCACAGCATTTAGTCACATTTATAATTCAATATTACTTTGAGGCTGTTATTTCTGATTTGAGAAGGAAAAATCTAGTTTTTTGGCTCTTGAAACCGTTACAACACCGTCTATCGTTCCGCCATTTTCAAACTAGATTGCAGGCTTCACGGAGGCTTCACGCGGTCCACCAATGATCCCAGGCCCTTTCGCTGTGTCGCGCGCCAGTGAGAAGATTATCTTATATAAAAAATGCTTTATTTTGCTGTTAAAACTCCTCAAAAGAACTTTGATATTCTTGTACATGTTAACCAACTGATTTGTATTAAAACATGTGACTTTCTATCAAATTAGCACCACTCAATAATTTACTGTTTTATACACATCTTAAAGCAAGATAAAAAATATTAGTTTTTATTATTTTCCTTTTGCGGTCAATTCAAAACAAAGCTTACTTTTTTCTTGTCAGTTTTGTTATTTCAAATTACTGAGATTACGCAACTTACTTTTTTTTAGCTTCATTTCATTGTACACAAGTTGGACATTTACGGTCTTTCACGGCCTTACGCATTTACGTAAAATTACGTAAAGTACTTCAGTATTTACGCACATTTTACGCATTACGTAAAAATGCGTAAATTATTAATTATATTTACGCAAATATTACGCAACGCGTAAAATTGCGTAAAGACCCCGAGCAATTTTACGCAACATTTACGAACCTTTACGCACATTTACGAACTATAACGCTCTTTACGCATTGCGTAAAGATGCGTATAGATTAAGAGACATTTACGAACATTTACGCATCCGTAAAAGTTCCGTAAATTTTTCTTTTCGTGCTGTGAATCTAGCAGCCCTTATAGTTCACCAGTAGTACTAGTCAGGAAGAGAGATGGTTCACTAAGGTTCTGTATCGACTTCAGAAAGCTAAATTCTAAAACCATCAAAGATGCAAATTCATTGCCAAGAATTGAGGAAGCGCTAGAGACAATGGCTGGGTGTTCATGGTTTTCAACTCTAGACCTGAAAAGCGGGTACTGGCAGATAGAAATAGAAGAAAAAGACAAACCCAAGACAGCCTTCACCGTTGGCCCGCTGGGTTTTTACGAGTGTAATCAAATGGCATTATGCAGATGCATTATCAAGGCGACCTCATGTTCAAACTGACTCGCGGGAACTCCCGAATGGATTCGTCGCAAACGATATATTAAAGGCTGTCGCAAACAGCATGGTAGCAAGTAAAAATAAAGGAGAGAGAGACGAGACTACACTTTTTGAAACATTTTGTGCTAATGAGAGTGGTCTGGACGCTGCTATAGAGAATTCTGGTGTCATAGATGATTCATCGCTGCCTTCATTGTCAGTAGAAATGCTTAAGAAATACCAGGAAAATGACCCAGTCGTTGGCAAGGTGATTGCGTACTACAAACTTAACAAGAGTGTTGGGGTTACTCAAAGAATGGGATCGATTTAAGTTGGTTCGAGGGGTTCCTTACCGACGTCGTCAAGACGACACGCGCTCACACGTGGTCGATCAATTGGTAATTCCTGATTCCTTGAAAGACAAGGTATTTCAGGGTGTCCATGACGATATGGGTCACTTTGGTGTGGAGAAGACGCTCGATCTAATAAAATCAAGATTCTTTTGGCCAAAAATGTCAAAGGAGATAATCCAGCGAATAACATCATGCAGAGAGTGTGGTTTGCGCAAGTCCTTGCAACCTCACAGAGTGGCTCCTCTTGTCCCTATCACATCTTCGTTTCCTCTAGAGCTCGTTTTTATTGATTTTTTGAAGCTGGAAAAGTCTGTTGGTGGCTATGAGAATGTATTGGTTATTACTGACCACTTCACCCGATACGCACAGGCAATCCCGACGTTAAATCAGACAGCACGAACAACCGCCCGAGCATTGTTTGACAAGTTTATCGTGCACTATGGATTCCCCAAGCGGCTACACAGTGACCAAGGAAGGAACTTCGAATCAAAGGTCATCAAGGAGCTGTGCAAGCTGGCGAACATGGAAAAATCAAGAACAACACCGTACCATCCCATGGGCAACGGAATGTGCGAAAGGTTCAACAGAACTCTAATACACATGCTAGGGACCCTTGGAGACCAAGATAAGAAGAGATGGAAGGATTTCGTGGCACCACTAGCTCACGCTTACAATTGTACGAGGCACGAATCGACTGGTCATTCGCCGTTCTTCTTGATGTTCGGAAGGCACCCGCGATTGGCAATTGACGTGCACCTACGAATCAACCCGAACGAAACCAGTGTACCTTGTACTTCAACGTTCATTGAAGATCTGAGAAAAAGATTAAAGCAAGCCTACGATTTAGCAGAAAGACGTGCCAAGACTAGTGCTAGTCGAATGAAACGGCAGTATGACAGAAAACCGTCAATGTGCGCCATTCAACCCGGCGATAAAGTTTTCGTGAGGAATTTCACTCCAAAGGGTAAGCTGGACAACGCGTGGGAGGAGAACGTCTATGGGGTTATTGATCAGCCGAACGAGGATCTACCCGTGTATAGAGTGAGGAAAGAAAACGGTCAAGGGCGTGTGAAAACTGTGCACCGAAATCACCTCCGCCTATGTCCGTTCTCAAGCCCTAATCCAGCCAGTACTTCAACTTATGAGCCTGACGAACCTGATAAACCTGCACCGTCTGCCATTAGAAGATCCAACCGTCAACGTAAGAAACCGTCTCGGTATGCAGGCGCTGATTGGATCTCGCAACAGCTCACTCACACTTTCACTCACAACTCTCATGCATCACCTCCCCCCCCCCCCCCTTTTTCTCTCGAGAGGGAAAGGTGTAACCGAGGTTAGGGTCTCAGGGGAGGGCGAGCCTATTTAAGTTCGGGGCCACGTGCGTGGGGGTCAGAGTTACTTCGAAGTTGTTCTAAAACACAAGTTCACCGCTTGAGTTTAGTAGCCGAGTCACGTCTAGCCTAGCTGGATCCACTAAAGTCCTGGTGGGGATTTCATATAAACCTATAGGACACAAGTTACACGACTGTAATATTGAAGATTGTCAATAGAGAACAAGAACAAATATTAATTTGTAACAAATGTAATTTATAAACAAATATCTTATGATGTTTTGTGATTATGAACATAATAAAAAAAATAAAATATTTTCCAATGTAAATACAGGTAAATGCTATAAAGCATTAGTCTTTTGTGTATTTATTGTCTCCAGTTTTTATTCGCCGGTTGTTCTGATTCAATGCTAGCAACTAAAAATTTACAGCTTTTATCTTAATTCACAAAAATGTGACAAGCACGACTAGTGATATTTAGAGCATTTTAATTCGAGCATCGTGTAAGCTATAAGTCGGCAAATGAATTTGACTTTAAAGACAGAAATATCACTTACTATGACTGTCTTTTTAGCTTACATAATCAGTTAAGTTTGAACTGATCTAAAAACAAAACTTGACAAAAAAAGGTTTTGCCGAACTGCAGAGAAAATTAAGAAATAAAAATGTTTTGTAGGTGGGAAACGGCTTACCTGTGATAATTCTAATTTAAAATAGACAAAATTTCATTGAAATAAGTGTGTAAACCGATGTAAATAACTGGTTTTACGCCAACAAAACACGTACAGTCTACACGAGTGGTCCGCCATTTTCTTTTGACAGATTTACGGTTGCTATGTCAACCAATCGACCTTTGAACTTTCTTGATCAATGGAAATTCAGTTTTTTGTCGGTTCAAATTAACACACAAATAATATTACGTTTTTGCTTCTTACCTGAATGAAGACTGGAGTGCCTTTTACTTTCACGACTTCTTTCTTTACTAGTATCTTCTTCACTAAAGTATTTTCGATTCGACCTTTTTCTTTCGCGCTCCCTTTCTTTTTGTTCCTTAGTAAACTTTTCTCGCAGTGACCTTTTTCTGTCTCGTTCCCTACTTCTATCTTCTTCAGTAAAATTTTCTCGGATTGACCTTAGTCTTTCGCATTCCATTTTTTTTCTTCGTCAGTAAAATTTTGATCTATTTCTTTCGCGTTCCTTTTCTTTGTCTTTTTCGGTCATCTTTCTTCGACATTCCCGCTTTCTTTCTCGTTCAGCTCTACGCTTTTCTTCGTTAAAAGCTTTTCGTCTTTCCCTTTCTTTTTCGCGTTTCCTATGTTTTTCCTCTTCGGAAAGAACTCTTGGATGCTTAGCTTTCTCATTGTCCTCCTTTTTTTCATTTAGATTCTTGGTGTTGTTGAAAATGATCCGTTTTCTTTCTAGTTTTGGTTGTTGTTTTTTTTTCTCTCAAAACATAAAAAAAACAGTTATGGATAGTTTTCCAGTTGATATTTTCCCGTATGTTGGCACGCGTCGAAATTTTCGTCATTTTTCGCGCCAAAATGCGATGGGCACGGACGGACGACGAACGGACATAAAAAATGGACGCCGGGCTTCCTGTGTCGGTCGATGAAAATTCAGGTCGATGGTTTACCATACTTTCTTAATTATGGTGCTCCGCTTGCGCGGGCCTTCGCGCGGAGCTCCGCTATAATTGCATAATGTTCTTTAAACGCTTTTTAGCTTTGTAGTCTTCGGAACGCAGGTCTTCATATACCCATATCCCTTTTCTGATATACCGTTTTTTGACAAGGATTTGTCTCCGTTCGGGACGTTACAAAAACTTAGCAATAATGGGTCGATTTTGGCCACTTCTTATCTTCCCAGTTATATGTGACAATTTTCGATTTCTGGTTCCAGACCCAAATCGTTGTATAGTATGTCTTTCAAAATTTGAAAGCAATCTTCTCCAGGAGATTCTTGGATAATATAAAAATTAGGTAAACCTAATAGCGGAGCTCCGATTCTGAATGAAATGAATTTTTTATTCAATCATTCATTCCTTCATTTATTCATTCACTACCAGTTATTAAAATTGTTGATCAATCAATCAATCAAAAATGACTATAGGTAAGAAAAGCAATCAAATAAATGAATTAACGTGTGAATAAATTCACTTAAATGATCATGGAAAGAAAATAACATAATTTTACCCTTTTTTTTTGCTACGTTATTTTCTTTTCATGATCAAAAAATAAAATAATGCATAGAAATATATTCAAATCTTTATGCATGCGACAACATTTTTTTAAACGCAAAAAAATATGCACAAAAATGCGAAAAATATCCGACCGTATTTTGTAAGTAACAGTATCAACTGTCTTACAGATATCATGGTAAAAATCGCACTTGTCAATTAAAATGGATTGTCTAATGAGAAGTTAGAAAATCACTAAAATGGCTTCTTTGAGTTGTAAACAAATCTCCGCGCGCTTTTCGCTTTACGCTCTTTCACGTTTGAAAAAACGTTATAAAAATCGACAAAAATTTCACTGTTCTGGTTAAATGTGTAAATATAAATAAATAATAAATAAATATCTTTATTTGGTTGCAGATAAAGCTATTGCTTGTGTAATGAATAACTTATTGGTAATCTAGCTATCTAAACGGCTGTGTATTTTTAATTATCAAATGTGAATACTGCGTAACTCGTTTAAAAAAAATAGCTAGTACGTGTGAACTTTTCAACTTGCAGATGAGTACAATGACGAATACAAGCGTTTTATTGCAAATCAATGAATTACGATACAAGAATCAAATTAAAAACCACAACAAAAACACATAAAGATCTCAGCTTTGGAGAAACATCTTACAAAAAGAAAGAAATAGCTTGCAGGAATTATTTCAAAAAGCTTTTATATCGACGGTAAAAAAGAAATGAATTAAAGAAAGATCGTGAAAAAAAATGTAAACATACCGGCGCCACGTTTCTTGTCCTGTACTGTCACTTTTCCACTGAAATTTTCGTCTTCAGTTCTGATTACAGATTGTTCATGTTTTCAGAATTTTAAAAGTAAAAAAAAAAAAACAGTTTTCACCGCCTCTAAAAAGTTCACACAGTTAAACAGAACGGCATAGTATGGTTAGCTCGTGTTGCTTGATCACACATTGTGCTAAATTTGCATTTCCATCCATTCCCTGAACTGGCAGTCTTACTTTGTTGACAAACATCTTGTATGAAAAGTTATTTTTCGTTGTGAATAGTTGATAAATCTGCATCGATCCTAACGCTCTCCGTGTTCTGAATTGCCCGTAAAAATTGATGATCATCTTCGTGACTCATGTTCGTGCTTCGTCTTGTTTTCACCTCTTTTGCAATGTTGCAAATGCACGGGGTTTTTTCTTTGTTTCTGTTTTTATGAACTTTTGGTCACCGTCGACTTTTTGTACTTTTAAAGGTAGATTAGTCGATAAGTAATTACTGAAAAACGCCATGAAGAATCCACGAAGAATACGGATTTTTTTACCAACTGACAAACTTGTCAAAATCCAGAAAATACATCTTGCAAAATCTCCCAGCTTTGAATGACTTTTAAGTATCAAATAAAATTTTAACAGGTCTGCATGACTCCACATTTGAATAGTTAAAAGCATCGGTACGTGTCTTTTATCCAGTTTGTCAGTGACAAAATATTTTGAAGCTTTTCCAGGTTTGTCCATTGAATCGTAGTTCGATCTTTTTCATTTTCACGCGGAGGTCTTCGTTTCTCTTTCTCGGTCAAATCTCTTTTAACCGGCAGCTTAGGCTTACCACTTTCTTGTTCTTTGTCCATTGTAGAAATATATTTTGTTGAAAGTTTTCAGTAAACCGTAAAAAATTAATTGTGAATTTTGTTGTGCTCCTGGTTGTGCGAGATTAACAAATTTTGTCAAAGTTTTGGCGCCCACCTAAAATGGTCAGCGACTTTGCGTGCGATGGGCACGGACGGACGACGGACGGACAAAAAAACCGCACGTCGGTCTTCCTGTGTCGGTCGACGAAAAATTAGCTCCATGGTTTACCATATTTTCTAATAATATAAAAATTAGGTAAACCTAATAGCGGAGCTCCAATTTAATGAAATAAATTATTTATTCAATCATCCATTCTTTCATTTGTTCATTCACTTCGAATTATCAAATTCTTGATCATTTTTTTTTTTGATATTATATTTTCTTTTCCTGATCAAATAATCATATAATCAATTGAAACACACAAAGCTTTATGCATGTGACAACATTTTATTATACGCAAAAATGCGAAAAATATGTTGTTATACGTGGTAAAAATAGCACTTGTCAATCAAAATTGATTGTCCAATGAGAAGTTAGAAAAGCAGTAACATGGCTTCTTTGAGTTGTAAACAAATCCCGTCGCTTCTCACTTTACGCTCTTTCACGTTTGAAAAAAACGTTATAAAAATCGACAAAGATTTAACTGTTCTGGTTAAATGTGTAATGAATTACTTATTGGTAATCTAGCTATCTAAAATGGTCGTGAATTTTTAATTATCAAACGTGAATACTGCGTAACTCATTAAAAAATAGCCAGTATGAAGTTTTGAAATTTAAACTTGCAGATGAGTACACTGACGAATTCATACAAGCGTTTTATTTTCATAACAAATCAAAGAATTACAAGAATCAAATTAAAAAATCCCACACACATAAAGATATCAACGATGGATAGATATCTTACAAAAACAAGTAAATATAATTATTGCAAACTGCTTTCATGTGGATGGTAAAAAAGAAATTCATTAAAGATCGGCAAAAAATGTAAACATACCGGCGCCACGTTTCTTGTCCTGTACTGTCACTTTTCCACTGAATCTTTTGTCCTCAGTTCTGATTACAATAAGCTTGTTCATGTTTTTAAAATTTATAAAAGTGGCAAAAAACATTTTTACCGCCTCTAAAAAGTTTACACAGTTCAACTGAACGGCGATGGCAAGCTTGTGTTGCTTGATCACATATTGTACTAAATTTGCATTTCCATCCGCTCCATGAATTGGCAGTCCTACTTTGTTGACGAACATCTTGTATGAAAAGTTATTCTTCGTTGTGAATAGTTGATAAATCTGCATTGATCCTAACGCTCTCCGTGTTCTGAATTGCCCGTAAAAATTGATGATCATATTCGTGACTCATGTTCGTGCTTCGTCTTGCTTTCACATCTTTTGAAATGCTGCAAATGCACGGTTTTTTTTTTGTTTCTGTTTTTAAGAACTTTTGGTCACCGTCGACTTTTTGTACTTTTAAAGGTAGATTAGTCGATAAGTAATTACTGAAAAACGCCATGAAGAATCCACGAAGAATACGGATTATTTTACCAACTGACAAACTTGTCAAAATCCAGAAAATACATCTTGTAAAATCTCCCAGCTTTGAATGACTTTTAAGTATGAAATAAAATTTTGACAGGTCTGCATGACTCCACATTTGAATAGTTAAAAGCATCGGTACGTGTCTTTTATCCAGTTTGTCAGTGACTAAATATTTTGAAGCTTTTCCAGCTTTGTCCATTGAATCGTAGTTCTATCTTTTTCATTTTCACGCGGCGGTCTTTGTTTCTCTTTCTCGGTCAAACCTCTTTTAGCCGGCAGCGTAGGCTTACCACTTTCTTGTGCTTTGTCCATTGTAGAAATATATTTTGTTGAAAGTTTTCAGTAAACTGTAAAAAATTGATTGTGAATTTTGTTGTGCTCCTGGTTGTGCGAGATTAACAAATTTTGTCAAAGTTTTGACGCCCACCTAAAATGTCAGCGACTTTGCGTGCGATGGGCACGGACGGACGACGGACGGACAAAAAAAACCGCACGTCGGTCTTCCTGTATCGGTCGACGAAAAATCAGCTCCATGGTTTACCATATTTTCTTAATTATGGTGCTCCGCTTGCGCGGGCCTTCGGCCCGCGCGGAGCTCCGCTATAAACCTAATAGCGGAGCTCCGATTTAATGAAATGAATTATTCATTCAATCATTCATTTATTCATTCGCTACCAATTATCAAAATTGTTGATAAATCAATTTATCAATCAAAAATGACCATAGATAAATAAATGAAAACAAATAAATGAATTAATGAATAAAAAACCATTTAAATAATCATGGAAAGAAAATAAAAAAAAGAGTGAAGGATATATATTTTTTAATCTTATTTTCTTTTCATGATCAAATAATCAAATAATCCATGGAAATATTCAAATCTTTATGCATGCGACAACATTTTATCAAACGCTAGAAATATACACAAAAATGCGAAAAATATCCGACCGTATTTTTTTAGTAACAGTCAACTGGCTTCCATTATGTTGTTATGTATGGTAAAAATAACACTTGTCAATTAAAATTGATTGTCCAATGAGAAGTTAGAAAAGCACTAACATGGCTTCTTTGATTGTAAACAAATCCCCGCGCGCCTTATCAGGCTCTTTTAGGTTTGAAAAAATGTTATAAAAATCGACAAAAACTTGGCTTTTCTGGTGAAATGTGTAATGAATAACTTATTGGCAATGTAGCTATTTAATACGGCTGTGTATTTTTAATTGGCATACTGCGTAACTCGTTTAAAAAAATAGCTAGTACGTATGAACTTTTAGTCTATTTTATTTTATGAGTACTCTGCTGAAAACAACCGTTTTATTGCAATTCAAAAACAAATCAAAGAATTACAAGAATCAAATTAAAAACAACAACAAAAACACATAAAGATCTCAGCGATGGAAAAATATCTTACAAAAAGAAATAAATAGTTTGCAGGAATTATTGCAACTTGCTTGTGGATGGTAAAAAAGAAATTATAACAAATGTAAACATACCGGCGCCACGTTTCTTGTCATGTACTCAGTACTGTCACTTTTCCACTGAAACGTTCGTACTCAGTTCTGATTACAATAAACTTGTTCATGTTTTCAGAATATTAAAAGTGAAAAAAAAAAAAAACATTTTCACCGCCTCTAAAATGTTTACACAGTTCAACAGAGCGGCCGGCGAAGTATGGCTAGCTCGTGTTGCTCGATCACACATATTGTGCAAAATTTGCATTTCCATCCACTCCCAGAACTGGCAGTCCTACATTGACGAACATCTTGTATGAAAAGTTATTTTTCGTTGTGAATAGTTGATAAATCTGCATTGATCCTAACGCTCTCCGTGTTCTGAATTGCCCGTAAAAATTGATGATCATCTTCGTGACTCATGTTCGTGCTTCGTCTTGCTTTCAACTCTTTTGAAATGCTGCAAATGCAAGTTTTTTTTTCTTCTGTTTTTATGAACTTTTGGTCACCGTCGACTTTTTGTACTTTTAAAGGTAGATTAGTCGATAAGTAATTATTGAAAAACGCCATGAAGAATCCACGAAGAATACGGATTTTTTTACCAACTGACAAAGTTGTCAAAAAAAATCTTCCAGAAAATAGATCTTGTAAAATCTCCCAGCTTTGAATGACTTTTAAGTATCAAATAAAATTCTAACAGGTCTGCTGACTCCACATTTGAATAGTTAAAAGCATCGGTACGTGTATTTTATCCAGTTTGTCAGTGACAAAATATTTTGAAGCTTTTCCAGCTTTGTCCATTGAATCGTAGTTCGATCTTTTTCATTTTCACGCGGAGGTCTTCGTTTCTCTTTCTCGGTCAAATCTCTTTTAACCGGCAGCTTAGGCTTGCCACTTTCTTGTTCTTTGTCCATTGTAGAAATATATTTTGTTGAAAGTTTTCAGTAAACCGTAAAAAATTAATTGTGAATTTTGTTGTGCTCCTGGTTGTGCGAGATTAACAAATTTTGTCAAAGTTTTGGCGCCCACCTAAAATGGTCAGCGACTTTGCGTGCGATGGGCACGGACGGACGTCGGTCTTCCTGTGTCGGTCGACGAAAAATTAGCTCCATGGTTTACCATATTTTCTAATATAAAAATTATGTAAACCTAATAGCAGAGCTCCGATTTAATGAAATGAACTTTTTATTCAATCATTCATTCTTTCATTTGTTCATTCACTACGAATTATCAAATTCTTGATCTTTGTTTTTTTTTTTTTGCTGTTATTTTCTTTTCATGATCAAATAATCATATAATCAATTGAAATGCACAAAGCTTTATGCATGCGACAGCATTTTATTATACGCAAAAATGCGAAAAATATGTTGTTATGCATGGTAAAAATAGCACTTGTCAATTAAAATTGATTGTCCAATGAGAAGTTAGAAAAGCACTAAGATGGTTTCTTCCCCGCGCGCTTCTCGCTTTGCGCTCTTTCACGTTTCAAAAAAAATGTTATAACAATATCGACAAAAATTTCACTTTTCTGGCGAAATTTGAAATGAATTACTTATTGGTAATCTAGCTATCTAAAACGGTTGTGAATTTTTAATTATCAAATGTGAATACTGCGTAAATAAAAGATAGCTAGTATGAAGTTTTGAAATTTTAACTTGCAGATGAGTACACTGACGAATTCATACAATCGTTTTATTTTCAATAACAAATCAAAGAATTACAAAAATCAAATTAAAAAAACCCACACACATGTATAAAGATATTAACGATGGATAAATATCTTACAAAAACAAGTGAATATAATTACTGCAAACTGCTTTCATGTGGATGGTAAAAAAAATTCATTAAAGATCGTCAAAAAATGTAAACATACCGGTGCCACGTTTCTTGTCCTGTACTGTCACTTTTCCACTGAACTCAGTTCTGATTACAATAAGCTTGTTCGTGTTTTTAGAATTTTTTTAAAAGTAAAAAAACATTTTCACCACCTCTAAAAAGTTTACACAGTTCAACTAAACGGCGATGGCAAGCTCGTGTTGCTCGATCACACATTGTACTAAATTTGCATTTCCATCCACTCCATGATTTGGCAGTCCTACTTTGTTGACAAACATCTTGTGTGAAAAGTTTTTTTGTCGTGAATAGCTGATAAATCTGCATTGATCCTACAGCTCTCCGTGGTATGAATATTCCGTAAAAATTGATGAATGAACAGAGTGAAATTATATACTTTCGTAAGTCGTGTTCGTCTTGCTGTTTACCTCTTTTGAATTGCTGCAAATGCAGCGCATATTTGTTTTGTTTTTGTTTTAATGAAAATTTGTCGCCGTCGATTTTACTTTTAAAAGTAGATTAGTCGATAAGTAATGACTGAAAAACGCCACGAAGAATCCATGAAGAATACGGCCTTTTTTACCATCTGACAAACTTGTCAAATAAACTCTTCCAGAAAATACAACTTGTAAAATCTCCAGCTTTGAATGACTATTGATGAATTATGACAGCTCTGCATGACTGCACATATGGATGGTTAAAAACAGCTCCATGAGGGACTTTTACTTATTTTGTCAGTGAAAATATTTTGAAGTAGCTTTTCATCGTTGAATCGTAGTTATTTTTCTTTTTCACGCCGCGGTCTTTGTTTCTCTTTCTCAGTCAAATCTCTTCAAGCCGTCAGGTTAGCTGTACCAGTTTCGTGCTCTTTGTCCAGTGTAGAAATACATTTTGTAGAAAAATTTCAGTAAACAGCATCAAACTGCAAAAATAATGATTGTTTTTGCGCCCACTATAACTGGTCAGCAAATTTTGCGTGAATGTACACGGACGGACGTACGTATTCCTGAAATCCGGGCTTCCTGTGGTCGATTTCAAATGAGCTCCATGGTTTACCATATTTTCTTAATTATGGTGCTCCGCTTGCGCGGGCCTTTGGCCCGCGCGGAGCTCCGCTAATAATACAAAAATTAGGTAAACCTAATAGCGGAGCTCCAATTTAATGAAATAAATTATTTATTCAATCATCCATTCTTTCATTTGTTCATTCACTTCGAATTATCAAATTCTTGATCATTTTTTTTTTGATATGTTATTTTCTTTTCCTGATCAAATAATCATATAATCAATTGAAACACACAAAGCTTTATGCATGTGACAACATTTTATTATACGCAAAAATGCGAAAAATATGTTGTTATACGTGGTAAAAATAGCACTTGTCAATCAAAATTGATTGTCCAATGAGAAGTTAGAAAAGCAGTAACATGGCTTCTTTGAGTTGTAAACAAATCCCGTCGCTTCTCACTTTACGCTCTTTCACGTTTGAAAAAAACGTTATAAAAATCGACAAAAATTTAACTGTTCTGGTTAAATGTGTAATGAATTACTTATTGGTAATCTAGCTATCTAAAATGGTCGTGAATTTTTACTCGGGATTCCTGTGTACACAGGTATCCCGAGGTATAAAATGGCCATCATTCGTCGTGTTCTTCGTTCGCAAAACTCACATCCGGGTATGAACCAACAATGAAAAGCTGCACGTCACAAGAGTCACATGTTTGCAAACACACGGACTTCTGGGACTTCTACACAGCACACAGAGGAAGCCATATTGGATAAATTGTAGAAAATTTCAAGTCATGTCGAAGAATTATCTGGATAATACGCTCAATTCACTCACCTCATACAATGCCGTTCACGGTCTAGCCACACTAAAAGATGACGAGCGTTTTCGGACAGGGCATTTAACGAGAGACCGTGAACATATCGTGAAACTTATCGTGAACTATCTATCAAACAAGCTACCAATCTATGAAAAAGCGAAAAACTCTTATACTAACACTTATAGCAATAGGGACTCAAATTCAGATTGCTACCAAGATTCTAATCACAAAGAAAGAAGCACCATATTAGTTTTGAGCAAGGACATGACAAAATCTACGACCAATGTCTTTGAAAATGTGTACCAAGCCGCTTTTAATATCTCAATATTTAAGGTAATTCTCATATTAAGCTTACTTACGTTGTTGGTAACTCAAGACAGAGCATTCTATATCATTTGTTTATCAATAACGATAGCTCTATTATTGTTCATATCAAATATTATGGTAATTGACTTGTATAGTAAGTGTTATATTTCTTCGTTTAACGATGTGAATGCATTAGATAAAGCGGAACGTTGGACGACTGTACATGCAATAGATAAACTTATATGCAATGATTCAGAAGTCACAATAAATATCTCAAAAAGTACCAGGTCGCTATATTCAAGGTTTGTTCATTATAATTATCGACATGTAAAGTTGTCTTGTAATGTATCATACATGTATCATACATGTAAACGACGTAAACGTGATCGTGAGCCAAGTAGACTACCAACATCAACTCTGAAGCGCCTGAATACTAAGAGTAAAAAACTCAGACTGTTAGTTTACCACAGAATACGTTTATATACACCAAAATCATCAAAGTTGTATGATTATCTAAATATACACACGAGGAGAACAGCTGCAAAACAAAGTTATACAACTTTAGCACGAACCAAAGGTAAAGCTGCTGATCGATATTGGTATTTATTTTCCTGTAATAGACCAATATCTCTTTATAAGAACCAGTCACATGCAAGGGATTATTGTCAATGGAAACTATTTAATGATATAGAGACGAACCCTGGTCCTAATGACAAAGTATTTGTAGAACAACGTAATACCATATCAGCACCATATAGTCAAGGTAATGCCATCATATTTGGACAAAATGCTGGACAACAATGTGTTGCAATGAGTTTATGTTCTTTAATATATTATAATAATCATGGAATAAATTCATCAAATGATCTTGTGAAAATAATGTCTATAGGAGATGAGCTATACACTAGATTGTCACAGTCAGCGCAGCAATCATTTCTTTTGATATCTGAATTACCAACTGCGTTAAATGTATTTAATAGTGATTATGAACTGCAGTATAGTGAGAGTTACTCTGGTAGTTTACAACAACAAAATGTAATAGAAGGATACGACTATTGTACTTCTCTACAATCAGCATTCCAGTCATTGATATCTGATCATTTTACTAGTTTTATATTAACAATAGGATGTACTGCTGTTGCTGTATATTGTTATGACAATATGAGATTTAAAGTATTTGACTCTCATGCGCGAGATCAATATGGTAGAAGTGATGTTAACGGTACATGTGCATTACTGGAATTGTCATCTTTAAACAATCTGATTCAATACTTTCAAAGTATTCACAGCAATGATATTTTTGAGATTAAAGGGGTACATATCAATAAACTACAAGAGAATATACCCTGCATTGACAATGAAATTCCCAATTTTAACCTTAGTTGTGCTATAGCCGTATATTCAATTTGTTATTCAACAATGAAATCATGTGGCTATTGGAATGACAGTGATCTTAGTCAGATTACAAATGGTGGCAAAGAGTTTTTAAATAGTCTTAGTTTAAATCATATATCACCAGATAATATTCCAAATATGATCAACATCTGTGGAGCTGAAGTGACATGTATGACCAATTATACTTCAAATGGGACTCTAACTGATTCTAACGAAAGTAAGTGCACTCTCAAAAATATGATTGAAAACAATCTTGAGAATTCTGGGTTTATGATGTGGTTTTCAAGTTCTTGTATAAGTTGCATTTTCAAACCTACTAAGAGATCAAAGTATGTGTACTCTACATTAATATGTGATCCATCAAATACAACAAATGTTCAATACACTAAAAATGTCAGTGGAACAAGCTCACTTGTAGATACAATTATCAATATTACAAAGTCTTGGCATGGTATCGAACAGAAATATCGGCTACAATTTTTAATTTGCTCTTGTGATAATATTGACAGCAATGAAAGAAAGAGGTTGATCAAAAATCACAAACGAAGATTAAATTATAATGAAGCAGAGATACCAAGGAAAAAAATATTATTAGAAGATCTTAGAAAGAAATATCAAATCATGGATAACAGTAAAAAACTACAACGATTAGCTAAGAAATCTGAAAAATATAAAGCAATGGATAGAGACAAAAAACAACAACATTTGAATGATCGAAATACAAAATATACACAAATGAATGGCATACAAAAACAGCAGATATTGGACAAGAAATGTGAAAAGTATAGAATGATGGAAACTAATAAAAAAGAAGAGCTTTTAAATAGAAATAAAGAGAAATACTATCAGGATTCTCAAAATAAAAACCTACAATCGTGTATAGATCGTTTTAAGATTTTAGTAAGAGAAGGACCATATTATATATGTTGTGTTTGTAACCGCAGCCTATATAAGAAATCAGTTATTAAGCTTATCTTAAACAAATATCCATCTGATTCTATGTTTAACATCAAAGAATCATATGATGGGAAAGAATATATATGTAAAACATGTCAGTCAAAATGTATAAAGAATGCAATTCCATGCCAGGCAATAATAAACAACTTACTTGTTGATGACATACCTACTGAGCTTGACTGTCTGAGAAAACTAGAACAAATACTAATTGCACAACGTATAGTATTTGAAAAGATTGTTGTGATGCCCAAAGGTCAGCAACGAAAGATTAAGGGTTCTATCTGTAATGTACCTGTTCGATGTGACCAGACATGTAATATTTTACCACGCCCATCTGAGAGATCTGGTATTATTATGTTAAAATTAAAGAGAAAGCTACAATTTAGAGGACATGTATATTTTGAAGCTGTAAGACCAGAATCTATACAAGCAGCCTTGAATTGGTTAAAATCTAACAATATATTATACAAAGATGTTTCAATAGATTGTACAAATATTAACAATGAACTCACAGATATCACTTCCCCTGAAAGTAACAATAGTTTACAAACATCTGATACTAATGATGAGGCAAGTAGTCCAGCTAGCCCTACAGCTGATGGTGATTTAAACCAAGACCAACCATTAGATATAGACAATGAAACTAGACTAGATGAAGAACAGGATGACCCTTTAAATGAATACAGATCACCAGCTAATGAAACATGTTTGCAATCTACACTACCAGATTACCCAGTTATTATAGAAGATAACAGTTCTAATGTATCTACTGGACGTGAAATATACAATGTTGCACCAGGTGAAAATAAACATCCAGTATCTTTAATGACTGATAAACTCTGTGAGGAACTTGCATTCCCAGTATTATTTCCTAAAGGTAGATTTGGATACAAAGCTGAAAGGAAAATAAAATTATCACCTGTTAAATATTTTAATACTAGACTATTACATTACAGTGGACGATTTGCTATGAACCCTGAATACTTATTCTTTGCACAATTCATAATAGAACAGAAAAAGGTATCTGATAGTATCAATATAGCTCTTAAGAAAGTACATGGTCAACATGTCACTGCATCACAAGTGAAATCAAATATTCAAATACTACAAAATCTTATTTCTCAGGATCAGGCATATTTATTCTTAAGACAGATACCTGGATCACCACCATACTGGCAAAAATTCATGTATGAAGTAGTAGCAATGGTAAAACAGTTAGGTATCCCAACATGGTTTATGACATTATCATGTGCTGATTTAAGATGGCCTGAGTTGTTTCAAATTATTTCAAGAGCTAATGGTAAAAACCTGAGCGATGAAGAAGTAGATGCTTTGTCATATGATGAAAAATGCAGACTTATCAATCTTAATCCTGTTATTACAGCAAAACATTTCCAATACAGAGTAGAAACCTTCTTTACTGAGATTTTACTCACTAATGTCAATCCAATTGGTAAAATAGTCTATTATGCTCTCCGCATAGAATTCCAGATGAGAGGTTCTCCTCACTTACACGCATTGATATGGACATCAGATTGCCCTAAGCTATCACATGATACTAAAGATGCCTATATAGACTATATTGACCAACATGTACAAGCCTATCTACCAAACAAAGAAACTGATCCTGAATTATATGAACTAGTCAAGAAATATCAAACTCATAGCCACAGTAAGACTTGTAGAAAGTATAAAAACATAGCATGTAGGTTTAACTTTGGACAGTTTTTTACTGATAGAACTATTGTATCTGAACCCTTACCTGATGATATGGATGAAGAGTTGAAAACAAATACATTAAACAGATGTAAAGAAATACTTTCATTAGTAAAGCAGAAAATAGATGCTGTTCTTAACCCTAGTAAACCTGATTATAATCCATCTCTAACTCAAGAAGATATATTAACAGATGTTGGTATCACTAAACAAGAATATGAATCTGCATTATCAGTATCACCTGACTCTGACTATGGTTTACACCTAAAGAGACCACTTGACAGTTGTTTTACTAATAACTATTTTATTGCTGGTATCAAGGGATTTGCAGCTAATGTAGATCTTCAACCAATTTTTAATCATTATAAATGCATCACATATGTATGTAGCTATTTCACCAAGGATGAAACTGAATGTTCACAAGCTATTGTTAATGCTGCACGTGAAGCTAGAGAGGCAAATCTAAACATTAGAGATGGACTTAAAAAGATTGGTGCAGCATTTCTATCTTCTAGAGAAGTAAGTTCGCAGGAAAGTGTTTATCGCTGCATGCCAGAACTGTGGTTAAGAAAAATATACCCCAAAACTGTTTTTGTGAGCACAGATATGCCAGAAAGAAGGTTACGAGTTGCTAAGAGCCAACAAGAACTTGATGATTTAGATGATGATAGTACTGATATATATAAGTCTAATATTATTGAACGGTACAGTATAAGACCAAATTACATCCAATCGGTTAACAATATGTGCCTAGCTGAGTTTGCTTCTTTCTATTACAAGGATTATAGAGCTGATATATCTGAAACAGCTGATGCTCAGCCTGAAGTACTTAGTGATGATATAATTGAACAATCTCATATAGATAATAATGATGACACAACTATGTTGCCTAACAAAATAAGATTAATGAATGGTAATGAAGTTATGAAATGTAGGAAGGTTAAAGCTATCATTCGGTATCATACTCCAAATAAAACAAAAGAACCTGAGAAATACTTCCATCATCTCCTAATGCTATACTATCCATGGAGAGATGAAACTGAGCTTATCGGTGATCAACAGACTTACATGTCTAAATTCAGTGAACCAAATGTGCAATCATTAGTAGAGAAAAATAGAAATGTATTTGAGCCAGATTCTGATGCCGTTATAGAAGCACTAGAAACACTGAGAAATAATAATATGAGCACAATTCACTCTTATGATCCAATTAATGACCAAGAAAATGAGGATTTGCAATCACAATTACCACAGGATAACTCTAGTGAAGAGTCGTTTAATAATCTACCTCCAGAGCACCTTGGTAATATAAACAATTCAAATGATTCTCCTGCTATCTCTACATATATACAGCCATCTGATATATCTGATGATGATCTTCGTCATTCAGTAAGATCACTTAACACTGAACAACGTAAAGCATATAACACTGTATTAACCTGGTGTAGAAACAAGGTTAAAAATATGAACAGTATTAAACCAGAGAAAGTAGATCCTATCTATATATACATTTCGGGTAGCGGAGGAACAGGAAAGTCACATTTAATAAGAAATCTCTACCATACAGCTACAAAAACATTTAGACATGGTCAATCAAATGCAGAAAAACCAACTGTATTATTAATGGCTCCAACAGGTGTAGCTGCTATCAATATCAATGGTACAACTATACATACTGCTTTAGCAATCCCCAAAGAAGCAGGAGAAAATGTACCTCCAATGTCAGATCAAAAGAGAACACAAATAAGGATATCTCTGTCTGAACTAAAGTTAATAATTATTGATGAAATTTCTATGGTATCAAATACCACATTACTGCATATACATCAAAGATTAAAAGACATATTTGCTACTCCAAATGACCAGCTTTATGCAGGACTTAGTATTATAGTAGTTGGTGATTTATATCAACTCCCACCAATACGCAGAAAACCTGTATTTGATGAATATAAAAACAACATATTTAATTTATGCCATCCTTGGTCAGTATTTGAAATGGTAGAGTTAACTGAGATTATGAGACAAAAGGATGATCAACCATTCATAGAATTATTGAACAGATTAAGAACTGCTTCACAAACTGACGATGACCTTCAAGTTATACAATCAAGAGTTTTAACATCAAATCAAACTGATTACCCAACACAAGCATTACATATCTTTGCTGAAAATGCACCTGTAGATCAACACAATAAAATGCACTTAGAACAACTGAATGAACCTTTATACAGACTAATAGCAATTGATCAATACCCACAACACGTATCAAAACAAGACATTGATAGAGTATTAGCCAGAGGAAGATCAGAGACTGGAGGACTTGATTCTGAAATATTGATTAAAGTGAACTCTCGTGTAATGCTAACAACTAATATAGATATAAGTGATAGACTGATCAATGGTCAAATGGGTACTGTAACAAAAGTAGCTATTAACAGAAATACCAATAAACCTTCTGTTATCTATATCAAGTTTGATGACTCACAAGCTGGTATCAATGCTATACAGAAACATCCTGATCAATATGCCAGAGAAACAAGTTCTGTACCATTAGTACCTGTACTTGCAAGAATTAAAGTCAGACCAGGAAAGCCATCTTCACCAGAATTACAAAGACTACAGTTCCCTCTAACACTAGCATGGGCATGTACAGTACATAAAGTACAAGGATTAACATTAGATGAAATAGTTGTTAGTTTTGATCTAAATAGACAAACCTATTTTAACTATGGACAGATATATGTAGCACTTAGCAGAGCCAGATCTTTACAAGGTTTACATGTCATTGGTCAAATAGAAAACAAACATGTAAGAGCTAATCCTAAAGTAAACACTGAATATGAAAGAATGAGACAAATGCACAATACTGATATGGATTGGACTGCGTCAAAAGCTGATAATAATCATGTTACTATCTCTTTGTTAAATATTAGATCTCTAAGAAAACATAGCATTGATATCAAACATGATGTAAGAATTACTATGTCTGATATAATAGCTCTCACTGAAACTCAACTTCTGCCTCATCACTCTGATAATAGTATTAGAGACATATTACAACCATATGAACTATATAGACAAGATCATCCAACTGATAAATATTTGAGTTTAGCAGTATGCACTAAACCAACAATTGCTGTCTCAAATACACAATATTTCCCAGTAATTAATGGCTGGAAGCTTGAAACAATTCAAACACACACAGACAAATCTATTGTATTCCTATTGATATACAGAAAGAACAACTGCAATACAACACAGTATCTTGAGAATCTTAGACAAATTATCCAAAACAACAACATTCAAATCATATTAGGTGATTTCAATATCAATTATTATACTGATACATCTCTCAAATCTCTCATGAATTCTCTAGGTTATATTCAAATTATAAATAAACCTACATTTGTATCAAGTGGAAGTCTCCTGGATCATGTATATGTCCAACAGTCTATTAACAGTAAAGTTATAAGTACAGTCACAAGTGTATATTACTCAGATCATGATTCCATTCAAGTTAAAATTGTAATATAACTGTCATATCCACCACTAGTTGGAAATTGAAATCGATACTTTAAAGTAAAATTGTGAACTTATAGCGTGACACCATTTGCGTGCAATAATTTTTTCAATATTCACAAAATGACGTCAAAACCCAAATAATTGATTACAAAGCACATTTATTATACGAAAATTCTAAATTTGGGTTGCTAGTTGATAGCTATGGAAAATTAAGTGAAACCTATCAGCCAATCAAAACTCTCTAATTATTTTCAAAAAATAATAATAGCCAATTGCACTAATTGGGGAAACCAAGTTATTTATAACCACAGCACAGCAGGTAAGTGTTTTTATGGGGGTATTCTTGGGTTCGAGGGATTAATGGTGGGGGGAGGTGTAGTTTTCAATCATTCAAGATCATAGCACTGAATTTTTTTTCTTTTAACAGATTGATTCAAACAAGCTATACATCAATCACAATGAATAAACCAACTGAACCAAAAATTAGTGATTAAATCAAGACTTTGAGCATACAGTATTATGATGGAAATTACAACATCAATCATTGGACCAACCAACTCAATCAGAAATCAGCTACAGTAACCAAACGTCATTGGAATTTAAACCACTGAAAGTAATCTAATGCCATGTTGAACCTTTAACCACCTCATAATAGGAACTATATCTTGGTTCAACCAACTGAATGAAAAAACAGCAAAGTTTTGTCACTGAGACTTTACATTAAACATGTATAATGAGAGCTGACGACATCGATTATTGGATGAGACTTGAATTTAAGTCATAATTGAGATGTGATAATGTGAGCTAACAACATCAATCATCAACCAACTGATCCAAAATTCAGTAATTAAATATCTTTGAAGCTTTAACCATGTGATGATGGGATATTAGATTGGTACCAGTTGAAACAAGTTGCGCAAAATACATGATAAAAACCAAGAACCATTTAAACGATTTCAGAACATCAAGCCAAGTTTGTTTCAATAATCGCCATAATCACGCTTCATAATGAATTCATGAAGACATACTGATATCTATGACTTGATATGAAGACATGATCATCTGTTACTATACTCAAATATATAATTTATTATAGACTACCTCAACTGTTAGACTCATCTTGAAACTTAAATATCATTATCAAAATTTCCATGCTGAATTCCTGCCATTATAATGATTAACAAATAACATAGCTTAACCTGATCATGTAAGATGAAGCTAATATTCATCAAATTTAGTTTATAATCATTTTTATGAAATTAAAAATATATATCTATAATTTACTTTGAGTGTGTCTTACTTAGCAGTTAACTTACAAAGTAATATTAAAGTCTAAATCATTCACTGACAGTTAATCAAAGCTAGGGAGAGTTGATCATAGTTAGGGACAGTTGATCATAGTTGGAGACAGTTGATCATAGTTAGAGACAGTTGATCATAGTTAGGGACAGTTGATCATTGTTAGAGACAGTTGTAGCAAGGTACTCTTGGACATAGCAAGGGGTAGATAGATATATAGAGGATATTACATGGAAGCACGGAGATACGAATTTTATCTTTGAGTGTTCAATTGATGAGCACAAGAAGATAAAATTAGCATCTCCGCACACCCATGTAATTCTATTTATTTTATACCTATCGATGATACGACTTTCTCAAAATATTTTAAGATAGAATATCTTTTCACATGTGAAGATATCAGATTTTCACAACTAAAACCCAGTATCTCATAAATAGGTATAAAAAATAATTAAAACTATGCACTATACAGAAGTTGTGACTAATATTGTGACACACAAGATAAATAACAAAAATCCAGAGTTTCAAGAATTTCCCAAAGTAAATCATAATCCTACACCGAGAAGGGGTATATTATAGCCCAGGTAGGTATTAATATAGTGACAACCAATCATAACAACCTGGTTCAAAATAACAACAATTTAATTAACTTCTGGTTATATATAACCATACATAGGAAAAACAAAATTCAACTTATAATAAACTCAAACTTTTCTGGTGTCCTTGATGATTATGAATCTGACAAGCCTTGGATTTAAAGTGTTTACAGAATTTCTTTCACTAAAAGATTATGTACATCATATGTCAAAGTGATGTTCTCCTTATACAACAGTTCATTGGATAGCTGTTCTTCATCCATTTCCTTTACATCATGCTCAAGGATCTTTTCCAGCATCTCATCTCTTATCTTAAGTGTAAGTAGTTCTCCTGTTTCGACTTGAACAACGACTGTTGAAGTTATTCCGATGGCAATATCTTCTTTCTTTATTATACCGCAGTTGTTGCACTTGACGACGTTAGATGTGGTAGCTTGAGGAATTCTTCTTTGACACCAGTTGCACCTGTTGAACATTTCGTATCGTGGCATTCGTCGAAACTTCGTTGCTGTTACTGTGGCAATATCATCTTTGTCGTCTTGCTCGTCTAATGCATCCGATGTAATGTTCAAGTCTTCATTGACAAGTTCGATGGTTGTCTTCTTTGTTGTTGACAGCTTCTTCTTCCCGGCCCAAATTCGAAGTTGAACTGATTTTAAAGTGTACACTTTGTCTTGGGCAATCAACGGTATATGTTCTTCCCAGATGTCGATGGGTATGTAAGCGGTTTCGTCAGCAATAACGGCTTCAGCAAGTTTGAGTTTGTTCTTCCCCACTACTCGTGTTTCGCTGCTACGTGTTATCTTGCCTTTAATGGTTACGTTCGCCCACTCCTTGGTATCATTGAGTGCTTCGATGATAGTAGTCAATGCTGGCGGTTTGCATTTAACTTCTGTATACTGAAACTCATACTCACATTGCTTCGGGGTGGATATATGGGTAATGTCGTTCACTACAAGTTTTTCTTTATCATCAGTAAAAGCATAGTCTTTTATCTTTATTGGTATGCGTGTTTCTTGGCTTTCTTCGAAGAGACTTCGCTTCTGTTCAGAATATATCAGTACTTCTAGGCTGTCTGTCTGTGAAGTTTGCAATGTGAAACTTGCGTATTTGAATGTACTATTCGGTCGTCGACTTTTCTTTATGGGTGACAAGTTTTGTACATAACCAATTATGCTTTTCTCGTCATCACCTGGAGGTTTCTTTCTTTTGTCAGTTGAAAATGCCATGATTTATATTCGTACTACACACACACAGCGACTGAAATCCTGATGACATGTGACAAAGTTATTTTGCGTAAGCAAATTTATATCGATCATGCGAGTTATTTGATTGGCTAAAAAGACGAACTTACGTCCGAGAAAACAATGTGGTTGGTTGGTTTCGTCATTTTCTTTCAACCAATCAAAATCAACTTTTCGAGGTTTGTGATCCTGATCTTGTTGATTTGATGAATTTATTAGCTCATTATTGACCTATGAACATGGAACAAAATTTTTATTCACCATTATAAAAAGCATATAAACAACTGAAACAGCTTTGTATTAAAATATGCTGTTATATAATAGAACAAAGTACTAGAAATAGAACAAAGTACATCAACATGTGATGAAAATAGCAAACTATAAAAAAAATATATTATTCATTTAAGTATAAATCTATTTAATAATTTACTTAATGATTTCGAATGTTCGATTGTTGATTTCAATATTCGATTACATAAAATAATTCTGAATATTGGAATAAACAATATGTTCATTAGACGTGAAGTACGCTTTTAGAAGAGAAATATTTACTGCGTCACAACCCAAAAAGCCTATGATAAAACCAAATTCGATTACGTGTTAATTAATTGATTGTTGATGTCAGACTGTAATCTAGACTGTTAATAATCTCCGAATGATTTGACATGGATTACCTGTTTCTTTGACCTCAAAGCTTTATGGGATATTTTTAAAATGGATAGCAATTTGTCAAATGCCCGCCCGTCCGGTCGTCACAAATTGTCAAATTCCCCACCATGTTGAAAAATAATTTGTCAAATGCCCGGGGCATGCCCGGGGGGCTGGGCAATTTTAGAATTGACTGGTACATTAGACGGTAAGGTTTTTGGAGGCTTGGCGGGATCGACATCTCCGTCACATCTATAATCAAGTGCCCCCCGGATAATTATGATATAACCAAGTGCCCCCCGGTACTCTTCACTTCTTACTTTCTTTATAATCTTTCTTTATAATTTCTTTAGAATCTTTCTTTATAATCAAAAGGAATCCCGAGTTCACGCAGTTATGCGTCTAGTTAATTATCAAACGTGAATACTGCGTAACTCATTAAAAAATAGCCAGTATGAAGTTTTGAAATTTAAACTTGCAGATGAGTACACTGACGAATTCATACAAGCGTTTTATTTTCATAACAAATCAAAGAATTACAAGAATCAAATTAAAAAATCCCACACACATAAAGATATCAACGATGGATAGATATCTTACAAAAACAAGTAAATATAATTATTGCAAACTGCTTTCATGTGGATGGTAAAAAAGAAATTCATTAAAGATCGGCAAAAAATGTAAACATACCGGCGCCACGTTTCTTGTCCTGTACTGTCACTTTTCCACTGAATCTTTTGTCCTCAGTTCTGATTACAATAAACTTGTTCATGTTTTTAAAATTTTAAAAGTGGCAAAAAACATTTTCACCGCCTCTAAAAAGTTTACACAGTTCAACTGAACGGCGATGGCAAGCTTGTGTTGCTTGATCACATATTGTACTAAATTTGCATTTCCATCCACTCCATGAATTGGCAGTCCTACTTTGTTGACGAACATCTTGTATGAAAAGTTATTCTTCGTTGTGAATAGTTGATAAATCTGCATTGATCCTAACGCTCTCCGTGTTCTGAATTGCCCGTAAAAATTGATGATCATATTCGTGACTCATGTTCGTGCTTCGTCTTGCTTTCACATCTTTTGAAATGCTGCAAATGCACGGTTTTTTTTTGTTTCTGTTTTTAAGAACTTTTGGTCACCGTCGACTTTTTGTACTTTTAAAGGTAGATTAGTCGATAAGTAATTACTGAAAAACGCCATGAAGAATCCACGAAGAATACGGATTATTTTACCAACTGACAAACTTGTCAAAATCCAGAAAATACATCTTGTAAAATCTCCCAGCTTTGAATGACTTTTAAGTATGAAATAAAATTTTAACAGGTCTGCATGACTCCACATTTGAATAGTTAAAAGCATCGGTACATGTCTTTTATCCAGTTTGTCAGTGACTAAATATTTTGAAGCTTTTCCAGCTTTGTCCATTGAATCGTAGTTCTATCTTTTTCATTTTCACGCGGCGGTCTTTGTTTCTCTTTCTCGGTCAAACCTCTTTTAGCCGGCAGCGTAGGCTTACCACTTTCTTGTGCTTTGTCCATTGTAGAAATATATTTTGTTGAAAGTTTTCAGTAAACTGTAAAAAATTGATTGTGAATTTTGTTGTGCTCCTGGTTCTGCGAGATTAACAAATTTTGTCAAAGTTTTGACGCCCACATAAAATGTCAGCGACTTTGCGTGCGATGGGCACGGACGGACGACGAACGGACAAAAAAAACCGCACATCGGTCTTCCTGTATCGGTCGACGAAAAATCAGCTCCATGGTTTACCATATTTTCTTAATTATGGTGCTCCGCTTGCGCGGGCCTTCGGCCCGCGCGGAGCTCCGCTATAAACCTAATAGCGGAGCTCCGATTTAATGAAATGAATTATTCATTCAATCATTCATTTATTCATTCGCTACCAATTATCAAAATTGTTGATAACTCAATTTATCAATCAAAAATGACCATAGATAAATAAAAGAAAACAAATAAATGAATTAATGAATAAAAAACCATTTAAATAATCATGGAAAGAAAATAAAAAAAAGAGTGAAGGATATATATTTTTTAATCTTATTTTCTTTTCATGATCAAATAATCAAATAATCCATGGAAATATTCAAATCTTTATGCATGCGACAACATTTTATCAAACGCTAGAAATATACACAAAAATGCGAAAAATATCCGACCGTATTTTTTTAGTAACAGTCAACTGGCTTCCATTATGTTGTTATGTATGGTAAAAATAACACTTGTCAATTAAAATTGATTGTCCAATGAGAAGTTAGAAAAGCACTAACATGGCTTCTTTGATTGTAAACAAATCCCCGCGCTCCTTATCAGGCTCTTTTAGGTTTGAAGAAATGTTATAAAAATCGACAAAACGCTCTCCGTGTTCTGAATTGCCCGTAAAAATTGATGATCATCTTCGTGACTCATGTTCGTGCTTCGTCTTGCTTTCAACTCTTTTGAAATGCTGCAAATGCAAGTTGTTTTTTTTTCTGTTTTTATGAACTTTTGGTCACCGTCGACTTTTTGTACTTTTAAAGGTAGATTAGTCGATAAGTAATTATTGAAAAACGCCATGAAGAATCCACGAAGAATACGGATTTTTTTACCAACTGACAAAGTTGTCAAAAAAAATCTTCCAGAAAATAGATCTTGTAAAATCTCCCAGCTTTGAATGACTTTTAAGTATCAAATAAAATTCTAACAGGTCTGCTGACTCCACATTTGAATAGTTAAAAGCATCGGTACGTGTATTTTATCCAGTTTGTCAGTGACTAAATATTTTGAAGCTTTTCCAGGTTTGTCCATTGAATCGTAGTTCGATCTTTTTCATTTTCAAGCCGCGGTCTTTGTTTCTCTTTCTCGGTCAAATCTCTTTTATCCGCCAGCTTACGCTTACCACTTTTCTTGTTCTTTGTCCATTGTAGAAATATTTTGTTGTTGAAAGTATTCAGTAAACTGTAAAATATTGATTGTGTAAAATTTTGTTGTGCGAGATTAACAAATTTTGTCAAAGTTTTGGCGCCCACCTAAAATGGTCAGCGACTTCGCGCGGAATGGGCACGGACGGACGACGGACGGACAAAAAAACCGCACGTCGGTCTTCCTGTGTCGGTCGACGAAAAATCAGCTCCATGGTTTACCATATTTTGTTAATTATGGTGCCCCGTCTGCGCCGGCCTTCGGCCCGCGCGGAGCTCCGCTAATAATTATGGTGCTCCGCTAGCGCGGGCCTTGGGCCCGCGCGGAGCTCCGCTATTATTAAATCTCAAGTTATAATGACGCGAGTGTCTTTCAAGGGCTAAGATCTTTTGGCGTGCTTGACTCACTTGATCGTTAATTTCGGAGAGATCTTTCTTGGAAATATCTTCTTGTAGAGTGCAAACAATATAACCATGAAACATTAAAGTGCCCCTAAACACTACGAGTTTTTAACTTTAATGCATTCTTTAGAACATTTCAACATTCTATGAAACTCTGATCGTTTTTGGAAAAATATTTATATTATTTTTTTTGACAAAAAAGACGAAAAATACGACTAGTACCAAGTCTCCTTTAGGTGTGTCTACGATGATGTGTGACGTCATCCCAGGCCAAGCTACGTTGCCTGGTAGCAAAACTACAGTAAACATTCTAGTAACAATGGTTCATAACTCTACATTTGAGACGTCTGAACAAAATATTTTCAAGGAATAATGGATTCAGATTACTCTGATAATGACTCTGGATTAAGTTAGCCTAGCTTATTTATGAATTTGAAGATGATTTAGTCGACTCGATTTCAGAACACTTTGGCCTGATTCAAGCGATGAAGGCCACCATGATTGCTAACCATTAGCCTGATGAGGAATGGATTCGCCAGTACGAAGAAAACGGAAAAAAAACTGACGAAACAGAATGTTGACAAAGAGACTGGAATAAAACAATGAAAAAGAAGATTTCGTTTAATTTGTTTTTAATTTTGTTATCGTGATTTTTCGTGGTCGCTACGATTTATACAAACAAGTCCGAGTTTATCAGATCCGCTCGTTTTAATATTGTTTAGTTTGTCCAGTTTCAGATAGAATTAAACAGAACAGATAACAGATTCACTTTTGCCATAAAAATTGAAAACCCAAAGAAAATTTTACTAAAACGTTTTGATATGTTTATTACCGTGCATGTACTTAGCATGAAGTGACAGCATTCGCGCTTCAGTGATTATGTTCACAGACTTTGTTTGTGACTTGCACAACAGTCAAAACCGCTCCATAGAATTAAAAAAAGACGTTTTGGAAGTAAAAAAATATGACTCAAGAACATCATATCTTATTTAATTGTATCTATATAATTATCGTTATTTTTCAGGAAGCAATTCTTTCCTTTCCATCAACGATAAACAACATCGGCCAGTTTCACTGCCGCTTCAGGTGAGGTAATCACCATTGAAAACAAAATATATACAAATTTGCATTAGATTAACGTAATTTTTGTCAAAATTGATTTAACACAAGAAGCCTTAGCTTCAGATTATTCAGACGTTTTGTAATAAAAGACATGCCAACTAGACTGATGGGATCCTACGAAGAAGCATGTAAACGCTTTATTAAATCCATCAACAGGAGTAATCTCCTTTTCCAGATGATCGAAAATGAGTTGATTATACCTAATCGTTACTCAACTAGGAAGGGCAACATCACCTTAAATCGTCGCAATGTAGCAACAAATAGGCTAGCTAACTTTGTTACTCACAAGTTCGCTAATGAATTAATCTTAGATTAATAATCAATATTATTATTATAATAATTATGAATTTATCTATTTATTTAATTATTTTGTATTTAGCATATGTTATTATTGTTCTGTTTATGACCGAGCCTGTAATTCAGTTATAACTGCAAAAGGTTTTCAATAAACAAATCTATCTATCTATCTATCTATCTATCTGAATATTTTGCTTCTGGTCTTGAATCGTCAAAGTATGGCATAGTACGTAACGGAATACCTTCAGATAAATTCGGCAAAGTGTTGCTACATCCACCCACGACACACGTATTAGGCATCTTTTGCCAAAAAGTACGATTTATATTAAAAAACGCTGTCAAGATTCAGTACGGAGAGAGTGTCAAAGCGTGTTTAATATAGTTGAATCAAAGTGTCAAGGTTGTTTGCTGGACTGGGATGACGTCACATGACGTCACAGTCAAATCACGGCCATGGCACAGCAAAAGGCAATTTTATCAAACTTTGACAGGCCATAAAAAAATCGCTTTTTAATCAAAATAAAACATTTCTTCACAGAAGCAATTTTATCGGCTAAAACTTTTAATTCACATGTTTTCAAGAAAGTGTTTAGGTGCACTTTAACTTAAACTAATTTTGCTAAATTTTGCTAAATTTAACTAATTTGAATTTAGTGTGGTCACTGAGCCGTTAAGTCGCATGCACGGACATTTGCACAAGCGTAAGAAGACCACGTACGAGTTTCCGTATTTCGGTATAACAGTTCGATTTTAATCAATAAAACAGAAAGCCCAATGCGCTAAAAATCGCAAAGACACCAGAAAAACGCCTGCTCTGCATGCTAGTACGTTTTTGCAGTTTTTGTTCAAGAGACTTGCAGACAAACGCATAATTTTGAGGCCATTTTGAAAACCTTTTTATTCAACCTTTGAGCTACAATTCTGACAATAAATAACTTCAAACAAGTAGCCGTCATATTAGGTCTACCTTAACTTATTTTAAAGAGCTCCTTACAATGTTCTTATCATCTCATATTGTAAGCTAAACAGTATTGACAACAACAGGGCAATGTTACTTAATCCGTGAAAGAATTATATCGTATTAGACGGTTTGATGTGGATGCAGCTGTATATTTTTACTCGCTCCAGTCTCACTCGTGCGTTTTTTTTACAAATTGGACTGAATAAACCCTAATATTGTAAGCCTATTCTAGTAAAAGTGGTTTGCAAAAACCCATGCAATAATTACTGGCTTTTTTAGTAGTATTACACTCTTATTCCATATTGCTTTCTTTTAGTAGTAGCTACCAGTTATCGAATAGTAAATGGCAATTAATTGTTTCACGGATTTTTGCAAACGGCTCTAAGTGAAGGCATCAAATTTTTATAACTATTTAGCCTTGTTTCATGGAGTACCATTGCTCTATTGCAGCTTAACAATGTCTTAAAGGCGACGACAATTTTTTTTCAAGATGTGTCCACATATCGAGCAAAAATTGCTAGTTAGGTCGATACATGTCAGGCATATAGGGCATAACCCTAACGAGTCGTCACTGCTAAGGAGGTTTGACCAATAGTTGCTTTGCTCGGGGATAGTGTTAATGGTGGTTCTCTCCGGCTTGTGAAACGAAAGGATGCGCCCTGTTGCTTGTTGTAGTTGATGTTGTTGGCTCTCCTCCTTTTTTGCCACTGTATCAAGAATGGTCTTCAAGTGATCGCTAGTAATTTGAGTTGATCTTGCGAGTTTTAGGCTTGCTTCAGCGTAGTCATCGGTTTGGATACTGACTGCATTTGCACACTCATATGGCGAAGTGTCAGGTTGTGGAGGATCATCTTCGCTTAATACTTTTGCTACAATAGCATCAAGATTGCCTCGTTCCTCACAAATCATGTTTTCCAGGGTTGCTCTTGGTATGTCCGGCAGAATTGCACTAAGTGTTTCCACTTTGTCACTCCATGCTGCACGTTGTGACGTTTTGGAAGTAAAAAAATATGACTCAAGAACATCATATCTTATTTAATTGTATCTATATAATTATCGTTATTTTTCAGGAAGCAATTCTTTCCTTTCCATCAACGATAAACAACATCGGCCAGTTTCACTGCCGCTTCAGGTGAGGTAATCACCATTGAAAACAAAATATATACAAATTTGCATTAGATTAACGTAATTTTTGTCAAAATTGATTTAACACAAGAAGCCTTAGCTTCAGATTATTCAGACGTTTTGTAATAAAAGACATGCCAACTAGACTGATGGGATCCTACGAAGAAGCATGTAAACGCTTTATTAAATCCATCAACAGGAGTAATCTCCTTTTCCAGATGATCGAAAATGAGTTGATTATACCTAATCGTTACTCAACTAGGAAGGGCAACATCACCTTAAATCGTCGCAATGTAGCAACAAATAGGCTAGCTAACTTTGTTACTCACAAGTTCGCTAATGAATTAATCTTAGATTAATAATCAATATTATTATTATAATAATTATGAATTTATCTATTTATTTAATTATTTTGTATTTAGCATATGTTATTATTGTTCTGTTTATGACCGAGCCTGTAATTCAGTTATAACTGCAAAAGGTTTTCAATAAACAAATCTATCTATCTATCTATCTATCTATCTGAATATTTTGCTTCTGGTCTTGAATCGTCAAAGTATGGCATAGTACGTAACGGAATACCTTCAGATAAATTCGGCAAAGTGTTGCTACATCCACCCACGACACACGTATTAGGCATCTTTTGCCAAAAAGTACGATTTATATTAAAAAACGCTGTCAAGATTCAGTACGGAGAGAGTGTCAAAGCGTGTTTAATATAGTTGAATCAAAGTGTCAAGGTTGTTTGCTGGACTGGGATGACGTCACATGACGTCACAGTCAAATCACGGCCATGGCACAGCAAAAGGCAATTTTATCAAACTTTGACAGGCCATAAAAAAATCGCTTTTTAATCAAAATAAAACATTTCTTCACAGAAGCAATTTTATCGGCTAAAACTTTTAATTCACATGTTTTCAAGAAAGTGTTTAGGTGCACTTTAACTTAAACTAATTTTGCTAAATTTTGCTAAATTTAACTAATTTGAATTTAGTGTGGTCACTGAGCCGTTAAGTCGCATGCACGGACATTTGCACAAGCGTAAGAAGACCACGTACGAGTTTCCGTATTTCGGTATAACAGTTCGATTTTAATCAATAAAACAGAAAGCCCAATGCGCTAAAAATCGCAAAGACACCAGAAAAACGCCTGCTCTGCATGCTAGTACGTTTTTGCAGTTTTTGTTCAAGAGACTTGCAGACAAACGCATAATTTTGAGGCCATTTTGAAAACCTTTTTATTCAACCTTTGAGCTACAATTCTGACAATAAATAACTTCAAACAAGTAGCCGTCATATTAGGTCTACCTTAACTTATTTTAAAGAGCTCCTTACAATGTTCTTATCATCTCATATTGTAAGCTAAACAGTATTGACAACAACAGGGCAATGTTACTTAATCCGTGAAAGAATTATATCTTATTAGACGGTTTGATGTGGATGCAGCTGTATATTTTTACTCGCTCCAGTCTCACTCGTGCGTTTTTTTTACAAATTGGACTGAATAAACCCTAATATTGTAAGCCTATTCTAGTAAAAGTGGTTTGCAAAAACCCATGCAATAATTACTGGCTTTTTTAGTAGTATTACACTCTTATTCCATATTGCTTTCTTTTAGTAGTAGCTACCAGTTATCGAATAGTAAATGGCAATTAATTGTTTCACGGATTTTTGCAAACGGCTCTAAGTGAAGGCATCAAATTTTTATAACTATTTAGCCTTGTTTCATGGAGTACCATTGCTCTATTGCAGCTTAACAATGTCTTAAAGGCGACGACAATTTTTTTTCAAGATGTGTCCACATATCGAGCAAAAATTGCTAGTTAGGTCGATACATGTCAGGCATATAGGGCATAACCCTAACGAGTCGTCACTGCTAAGGAGGTTTGACCAATAGTTGCTTTGCTCGGGGATAGTGTTAATGGTGGTTCTCTCCGGCTTGTGAAACGAAAGGATGCGCCCTGTTGCTTGTTGTAGTTGATGTTGTTGGCTCTCCTCCTTTTTTGCCACTGTATCAAGAATGGTCTTCAAGTGATCGCTAGTAATTTGAGTTGATCTTGCGAGTTTTAGGCTTGCTTCAGCGTAGTCATCGGTTTGGATACTGACTGCATTTGCACACTCATATGGCGAAGTGTCAGGTTGTGGAGGATCATCTTCGCTTAATACTTTTGCTACAATAGCATCAAGATTGCCTCGTTCCTCACAAATCATGTTTTCCAGGGTTGCTCTTGGTATGTCCGGCAGAATTGCACTAAGTGTTTCCACTTTGTCACTCCATGCTGCACGTTGTGACGTTTTGGAAGTAAAAAAATATGACTCAAGAACATCATATCTTATTTAATTGTATCTATATAATTATCGTTATTTTTCAGGAAGCAATTCTTTCCTTTCCATCAACGATAAACAACATCGGCCAGTTTCACTGCCGCTTCAGGTGAGGTAATCACCATTGAAAACAAAATATATACAAATTTGCATTAGATTAACGTAATTTTTGTCAAAATTGATTTAACACAAGAAGCCTTAGCTTCAGATTATTCAGACGTTTTGTAATAAAAGACATGCCAACTAGACTGATGGGATCCTACGAAGAAGCATGTAAACGCTTTATTAAATCCATCAACAGGAGTAATCTCCTTTTCCAGATGATCGAAAATGAGTTGATTATACCTAATCGTTACTCAACTAGGAAGGGCAACATCACCTTAAATCGTCGCAATGTAGCAACAAATAGGCTAGCTAACTTTGTTACTCACAAGTTCGCTAATGAATTAATCTTAGATTAATAATCAATATTATTATTATAATAATTATGAATTTATCTATTTATTTAATTATTTTGTATTTAGCATATGTTATTATTGTTCTGTTTATGACCGAGCCTGTAATTCAGTTATAACTGCAAAAGGTTTTCAATAAACAAATCTATCTATCTATCTATCTATCTATCTGAATATTTTGCTTCTGGTCTTGAATCGTCAAAGTATGGCATAGTACGTAACGGAATACCTTCAGATAAATTCGGCAAAGTGTTGCTACATCCACCCACGACACACGTATTAGGCATCTTTTGCCAAAAAGTACGATTTATATTAAAAAACGCTGTCAAGATTCAGTACGGAGAGAGTGTCAAAGCGTGTTTAATATAGTTGAATCAAAGTGTCAAGGTTGTTTGCTGGACTGGGATGACGTCACATGACGTCACAGTCAAATCACGGCCATGGCACAGCAAAAGGCAATTTTATCAAACTTTGACAGGCCATAAAAAAATCGCTTTTTAATCAAAATAAAACATTTCTTCACAGAAGCAATTTTATCGGCTAAAACTTTTAATTCACATGTTTTCAAGAAAGTGTTTAGGTGCACTTTAACTTAAACTAATTTTGCTAAATTTTGCTAAATTTAACTAATTTGAATTTAGTGTGGTCACTGAGCCGTTAAGTCGCATGCACGGACATTTGCACAAGCGTAAGAAGACCACGTACGAGTTTCCGTATTTCGGTATAACAGTTCGATTTTAATCAATAAAACAGAAAGCCCAATGCGCTAAAAATCGCAAAGACACCAGAAAAACGCCTGCTCTGCATGCTAGTACGTTTTTGCAGTTTTTGTTCAAGAGACTTGCAGACAAACGCATAATTTTGAGGCCATTTTGAAAACCTTTTTATTCAACCTTTGAGCTACAATTCTGACAATAAATAACTTCAAACAAGTAGCCGTCATATTAGGTCTACCTTAACTTATTTTAAAGAGCTCCTTACAATGTTCTTATCATCTCATATTGTAAGCTAAACAGTATTGACAACAACAGGGCAATGTTACTTAATCCGTGAAAGAATTATATCTTATTAGACGGTTTGATGTGGATGCAGCTGTATATTTTTACTCGCTCCAGTCTCACTCGTGCGTTTTTTTTACAAATTGGACTGAATAAACCCTAATATTGTAAGCCTATTCTAGTAAAAGTGGTTTGCAAAAACCCATGCAATAATTACTGGCTTTTTTAGTAGTATTACACTCTTATTCCATATTGCTTTCTTTTAGTAGTAGCTACCAGTTATCGAATAGTAAATGGCAATTAATTGTTTCACGGATTTTTGCAAACGGCTCTAAGTGAAGGCATCAAATTTTTATAACTATTTAGCCTTGTTTCATGGAGTACCATTGCTCTATTGCAGCTTAACAATGTCTTAAAGGCGACGACAATTTTTTTTCAAGATGTGTCCACATATCGAGCAAAAATTGCTAGTTAGGTCGATACATGTCAGGCATATAGGGCATAACCCTAACGAGTCGTCACTGCTAAGGAGGTTTGACCAATAGTTGCTTTGCTCGGGGATAGTGTTAATGGTGGTTCTCTCCGGCTTGTGAAACGAAAGGATGCGCCCTGTTGCTTGTTGTAGTTGATGTTGTTGGCTCTCCTCCTTTTTTGCCACTGTATCAAGAATGGTCTTCAAGTGATCGCTAGTAATTTGAGTTGATCTTGCGAGTTTTAGGCTTGCTTCAGCGTAGTCATCGGTTTGGATACTGACTGCATTTGCACACTCATATGGCGAAGTGTCAGGTTGTGGAGGATCATCTTCGCTTAATACTTTTGCTACAATAGCATCAAGATTGCCTCGTTCCTCACAAATCATGTTTTCCAGGGTTGCTCTTGGTATGTCCGGCAGAATTGCACTAAGTGTTTCCACTTTGTCACTCCATGCTGCACGTTGTGATGTTGGATCACATACCGGTATGTCTGGCATTACTTGAACTGTACTAGTTCTACTACTTGTGGCATTATCAGGAGGAACTGGCGACAGTTGGTGTTGCTGAATAGCGCCTCGTAGAACATGCAGCGGAGACATATCAGGACATACTGCAGCAATGTCACGTGCATGTTCATTGACCTTACTGTAGAGCTATCTGTGTTTGATTTGCTGCTTTCTCTGCTGTTCTGTTAATAACAATGATAATTATAATATCAATTATTGAATGTAGGTAGGTAGTTTGATTTATTCGATATCTGCATTATTGTTTGTTATTTACTCAGAGAGTTAATGTTATGTTGAGTATTAGTATAAGCGAGAAAGTGTAATACAGAGTATATAACTGTAACAAGACAATTAAAGCTGGTATCGAAAAATGCTGCTGAACTAATTGACCTTATCGACTGTAGAGAGCAACATTCGTGGTCAGTTAGACTGTCTAAATAGCTGTTAAAGTATGTGATAAAAACGTATAGCTCACATGTCTTTGAGCTATCCCTCTCACACACACACATACACACACACTCTCTCTCTCTCTCTCTCTCCTCTCTCTCTCTCTGTCTCTTTCTCTCTTTAAAACTATAATTGTGACTGCCGCGGTTAAAAGATTTACCTTGTCTCTTTTCTGAGGCAGTGAGATCCTTCCTGGCCTTTTTCCGAGCAGAGTCGTCGCCTGCAACATCTAACGCCTGAGATATCGAAGGGAATGCGACCACCTCGGGATCACTTGACGAATTCGTTCTAGTAGAAGGACCGTTTGTACTACTGCGAACGCTAGTGTGAGTTGCACACCTATTACAGCTGCACATCTTAAATGGACACAAGACTTTATGTCCTCGGAGTGGGCTAACAATGCCGTGGTTTCTGCATCGAACGCAAGTACGCGGTGTTACACGTCGCTCCATTGTGTACTCGATATGATAACTTCGCAAACTCGAGAATTGAACATAGGCACGGGCTCCGAAATGATTAAAAATTCAAATTGACGCTTAGCCTGGCTGTCACATTGCATTCGCACGGACAAAATGTATCAACCCTTTGTTCTAGGGCGTGCACGGAGTCCAAAAATAGCGTTAAAGCCAAGAGGTAGTTTATCTGCGGCTAGATTAGAATTTCCAGAGAATGTCTTGGAGAATAAATAAGTTCAATGGAGTGTACAAATACGGCTCAGCATATCCATTACAGAAGCGTGTGCAGATCATTGTAAGCTTTATTAACACCCAAAGTTTCTACCAAACGGCACTTGAATGTAATGTGAGTTACAATTGTGTAAGACGACTGGTAACTATTTTTCGCACAAAGGCAACATTGCTTCCCCAATCAGCAGAGAATGCGAGGCCTAAAGTGTTTCCTTGGTGGCTCGAAACGTATATCCAAGCCATTTTAGTCATGTATCCAACCATGTACATTCGTGAAATTCAACAAAGGGTCGCGCACGACTTTAATCTTAATCCAGCTGACATTCCGTCCTTGTCCAGCATTCGGGCTATATTGTATAGATCGAACATTACGAGAATGAGATGTGTACAAGTGGCAATTGAGCGTTTTTCACCGTATATACAAAACAGACGGCGAGATTATATTCGATGGCGAAGAACAGTTGATCCACGGCTGTTGTATTTCTTTGATGAAACAGGATTTGCTTCAGACACTGATTTACGTGTACATGGCTACTGTGAGAGAGGTTTTGCCTTACCGTCTTACCAGTCTAAATGCCAACCTTCCAGCCATTCTGTTTTAGCGCTTATCGGTTATCGTGAAGGAGTGATAACTGCCATACCAATTGAAGGTAACTATAATACTTTACTAGTAAACGATGTGATAGTTAACCAAGTATTGCCTTTACTGCCTATGGTTTGTTATTTAGTTGCAGATAATGCTAGCATACATAATGATGTACAGCTAACCAACATTTTGCTGGTCAAAAATAAACTCTTGTAAAATTGCCAGCTTACTCTTACGACCTTAATCCAATCGAGATGCAATTTGCGCTAGCAAAGTCCATGGCTCGGAAAACGCCAGATGCTTTGAAAGCAAATCCATTATTAGCTGCCGTAGATGCTTTTATTCAGATTTCCCCAATAACAGTTCGCAAACATTACAGAAGAGCTTGGAGAATTGTGCAGTAGTTGAACGAAGTTGTGTCCACTTGCTAAGTACGTAAAGGCTAAAAAAAGAACGATTTTACTTGCGCATTGCGTCATTTAATTGTGTCCTGTGTCGTGATTTTGCAGCGACGCGAAGCAATAAAGAATTAAAAATAATTTCACTTGCGTATTGTGGTTGATTTTAGTTTTAACTGTGTCCTGTGTCGTGATTTTGCAGCGATGCGAATCAATAAAGATTTAAAAATAATTTCACTTGCGTATTGTGGTTGATTTTAGTTTTAACTGTGTCCTGTGTCGTGATTTTGCAGCGATGCGCAGCAATAAAGATTTAAAAATATTTTCACTTGCGTATTGTGGTTGATTTTAGTTTTAACTGTGTCCTGTGTCGTGATTTTGCAGCGATGCGAAGCAATAAAGATTTAAAAATAATTTCACTTGCGTATTGTGGTTGATTTTAGTTTTAACTGTGTCCTGTGTCGTGATTTTGCAGCGATGCGAAGCAATAAAGATTTAAAAATAATTTCACTTGCGTATTGTGGTTGATTTTAGTTTTAACTGTGTCCTGTGTCGTGATTTTGCAGCGATGCGAAGCAATAAAAATTTAAAAATATTTTCACTTGCGTATTGTGGTTGATTTTAGTTTTAACTGTGTCCTGTGTCGTGATTTTGCAGCGATGCGAAGCAATAAAGATTTGAAAATATTTTCACTTGCGTATTGTGGTTGATTTTAGTTTTAACTGTGTCCTGTGTCGTGATTTTGCAGCGATGCGAAGCAATAAAGATTTAAAAATAATTTCACTTGCGTATTGTGGTTGATTTTAGTTTTAACTGTGTCCTGTGTCATGATTCTGCGGCAATGCAAACCAATAATGTCTGAAACAATTTTACTTGCGTATTTTTGTTGTTTTAGCTCTAGATGTGTCTTGTTTTTAATGCAGCGCTTGCGAATAAACACTCAAAACGATTTTACTTGCGTCATGTGTGTATTTTTATTGCTTTAGAATACGTAGACACCTAGTTGATTGCACGTGCACACTAAAATTAGTCTTTTCACGCTTCGCTTATTTTTCACTAATTTCTACTAAGTTTGGACTAATTACTTTTAGTATGTCACGGTTATATTGTTTGCACTCTAGCTTGTCAACTTCAGTATTAAAATCAAATATTTCACCATTAAGCTTTTCGCATGTGGTATCTAAGGATTCGAGCAGTTTCTGGATGTTGGAAATCTCGTTCTTGTTATCATCGACCTTGTTTTTCAACAAGGCGACATCTAATATTAAGTCTTTCATTTGCGTCTGAGTTTTCTCAATATCTCGGCAGATTGTTAGTAGAGTATTGCGTACATAACTTTTGAAATCTTCTTCCTCATTAGTTGGTTTCTTTTTTGGGCACATTTTGAGTCCAAAAGACAAGTACTGATTCACTTGAATCTCTCCTTATTTATATCAGACTGAAACCTAACACAGTCACTAGAGTCTCTGACAGTTTTAAAGCATTTTGCATCATCAGCAAATAAAGCAATGGAAATATCTTGACTGATAGTTCTTGGGAGATTGTTTATGTAGAGAATAAACAGAAATGGACCCAGTAGACTACTTTGAGGGACCCCTGATGTTACTTGAACCCAGGACGAAAAAAAACCTTCCACTACCACTCGTTGAGACCTAGATGTAAGATAGTCAGTGAACCAGCTGTGAAGAGATGCCATGCAGTGACAATTTATGAAGTAGTAATTTATGAGGCACGGAGTCAAAGGCCTTACTGAAGGCGAGGTACAAGACGTCAATTTCTTCTCCAGTGTCAAGTGCAGCACCAAGATCTTGAAGAACAGTAAGTAACTGCGTCACACAGGATCATTTTTAAACAAAGCCATGCTGTTCGGAGCAGAGTAGAGTGGCCAGACTGGGAACTAGTCTTTTCTACAAGCATCGTTCAAATAGTTTACTGATAACAGATAGTAAAGATATGGGTCTGTAATTGGAAACTGAGGAGTTATCACCTTTGACATTTGTCCAGTTCACATATGTTTTGGTTCTCTCAAACATTTTTAGTTACTTACTACTTTTAAAAACATGAATTGTAATAAATGTGGACCTGAAAGGACCAAGTACCGGTGCATTGATTGCAAAAACGCCTTATGTAATGTCTGTTCAGTGCCCTGCTCAGATAAAACCCAAGGATATAGTGAAGAAAACTATTTGGTGGGAAAATGCGCCGAATGCAATAGATAAAGTGCAACCGAGCAGAAGTCAAAAGGACTGTTTTCCTTTTTTACTCCAAAAGGAAAAACAACTTCGAAATCAAAATTGCAACAAGCAGAAGAAAAGAAAAGTGACACAAAGAATGCAGCCAACTGATGGAAGACAACAGCATTGGCAGTTTATATGGCTGAGGACTGGCTAGTAATAAATGAAGACAAAACAAAGTCTTCAGTGTTCAGCCTGAATTGTTCAATTTGCAAGAGATATGGCGATCAATTTAAAGGGATGAAAAGCTTCTCAAATGTGTGGGCATACACTGGTTCAGAAAATCTGCATTTAAGTAATGCTATAGATCATGTGTGTGGCGATCCCCACAAAAAGGTACTAGATCTCTTTTTAAAGGAAAAGGGGGACAGTGTTGGTGAAAGGGCAGAAAGCATAAGTGCATTAAATGACCCAAAACAACAAGTCATAACATCAGGGCTAGCCAACATGAAAGAAAATGAATGTGCTGAAATGAAAAAAAAGTTTGAAGTTGCATACTTCATAGCCAAAGAGAAATTCCCGCTTTCAAAATACGTTAGCATTATCAAATAAGAAGAGAAACATGGCGCTGAAATGGGTAATGCTTACAGAAACGATATCAGCTGTAGTGAATTTATCCGTTCAATTAACGACGAAATGGCTTTGCAATTACAAAAGCAGTTATCAATTGTCCACCTTTTCAGCGTGCTTTCTGATGGATCAACGGATGCTTCCATATGTGAAAAGGAAGCTGTTTTTGTTTTGTACCTTGATGTTCATCCCCCAGGTCAAGATACTGTTAAAATTAATTCTTTCTTTTTGAAGCTTGTTGATTTTAAGGTCGGCTCGGCAGCTGTAGTTGTTGAGGCAATAAAGAACAGTTTCCAGAGTGTTGGCATTGAGGATCATGTTGTTCACAATAAAATGATAGGCTTTGCAGCTGACGGTGCAAGCATGAATCGTGGAAAAAAAGAGGGAGCGATAAACATCCTTCAAAAAAAACAGTCCTGGGTTCTTTATATGTGATGTGTAGCACATTGTCTCGAACTCTCACTCAAAGATTCTCTTCAAAAGACCAGTTTTGATGATACGATAACATGCTTTTGCGCCTATATTATCTTTATGAAAATGCGCCAAAAAAGTTAAGACATCTACGAGATTTGTACGTCATTTACAACAAGGCGTTTGGATTTGAAGTGGGCGGTGTTCACCCAAAACGTGCCTCAGATTAGTGTGACAGACATTAAGGGCGCAATCAAGCGAAACAAAGTGTTTCAGACAAAGCGGCATTACTAACTGACCAATACTTACATGACCTTCAGACGCGTTAATTATGCTGATTTTGCAGATAAAAAGATATTTTGAACTTTTTTAGAAACGAAAGAATTGATCTTAAATTGATAAGAACGCATATTAAATCTTTCCAACATATTTCTCCACCCCCCTCTATATACGTAATTATTATTATATCATTATATCAGCTGGTCCGCCTCTACTAGCCATTTGCTATTAGTGGACCAGCATTATTTTGTATTTTGGTTTATAAATGTATGTAATAAAAATGGTTGATTGATTGATTGATTGATTGATTGACCAGTCCTCAAATAAAACAAGTAAGAAATGACAAGACTGCTATTTGTTAACAAGTATTTTTTTGAAATTTAGGAACTCATTGAACATCGCACAAATTGAATGCGTTACAGCTCATGGTTGACAAATATGGATTGTATAACCAGCACTTGCAAAACATGGCAGAGGACAAGTCTTTTAAACCAGCCGACTGCCAAAAGTTCAATGGATGGATCAGAAATTGGCAAATGGCATGAATTTCCCTGCTATCATGTCTTTTTATCCAGCGAAGGCATTGTATCGATACTGTTTCCACCATCGGTTATGTTGATAATGTAAGGAAACAACTAGAGCGCCTTAAAAATAAAGATGCAGAGTCACTACTAACAGTGAAAAGGGTTTTGGCAAAAAATATAGTTACATTCATTTGAACAAGGGATATGAAACTTCTTGTTTGAAGACAATGTTTTTAGCCAAAAAATTCGACCTGCAAAATGTGTGGATTTCAACATCTGAAAATAGCGAAAAAGCGTGATATTTTTGCTTTTTAAGGTTTGAACTGTATGTTTTTTGCCCAAATTGCTAGTTTCGTCAACCTGAATGATACTTAAAAGTTAACCACATTCCTAGTGTTTGCTTTGAATGGTGATTTATGGCATGAATGACTCAACTCAGGAAGATATGATTTTTTTAAAGCAAGGTAGTTGTCTACGACCGGCTGAGGGTGAAATAAATCAAAGACTGAATTTCTCATCTTCTCATCCAAGAGCAATCCTCAACGCTGTGTCTGTAATCTTAATTTTGGTGCTGATGTAATTGTTCCCTCGTCTTCTGCTAAAAATATTGGAGTTACTTTTGATTCGTCCATGTCCATGCTTCCACACAAAGAACACCTGTAAATCTGCCTTCTTCCACCTCCGTAACATTGCAAAAATTCGTAAATATCTGTCTGTAAAGTCAACTGAAATTCTCGTCCATGCTTTTATCACCTCTAAACTTGACAATTATAACTCTGTTCTCTTTGGCCTTCCGAAATATCTAACTGACCGTCTTCAAGCTGTGCAAAATGCTTCTGCCCGACTTAATACCCTGTCAAGAAAACGTGATCATATTACTCCGATTATGAGCAATCTTCACTGGTTTCCTATCCTCTACCGTATTCGGTTCAAAATCCTGCTCCTCGCTTTCAAGGCTCTACATGGCTGTGCTCCTGCTTATTTTCAAAACTTGATTGAAAGATACTCTCCGACACGTATACTTCGTTCGTCGTCCCATTTGTCATTGTCTGTTAAGTCATATAATTTGAAGTCTTGTGGATATCGTTCGTTTTCTGTTGCTGCCCCACTGTTGTGGAACTCTCTACCTTAAACCATCAGGGACTGTACATCACTTGACTCCTTTTAATGCAACCTTAAAACATATTTATTTAAATGTGCTTATAATTTTTAATTTTTCCCTTTATTTTATGCGCCTAGATCTGACCTGTTATAAGCGCTATATAAATTGTAATTATTATTATTATTATTATGAAAGTTGCCAAGACACATGGATGCCTTGAATTCTCGGCGGGCGCTCTTGTGATCAATTTTGTGTAATATTATGCCTGGTTACCATGCTGATGTACAGGTTTGAGTACATTTAGTAGAAAAATTGTTGTGGACTGTACAAATCGATATTTTAACTCAATTGGCGATGGTTTTTTGCATTATTCTTTGTTGTTTAACTAGATCTTGTCGTGACAAAGGATTTTCTTTTTTCTCGAGGTCCTGCTGTGGTCAAAAATAGAGGCGAATTAGAGGAAGAGCTTTCTACCGAACGTCCAAGACGATGGATATCCCCATTAGTCGTGAACATTTGTCAGACAAAATCCTCGATTCCCAGCTTGTTTGTATCCGGCATTTTGCATCAGGTAAAGCTGCTGGTCTATGGGATAGATATAAGGTTGACTGGGTCCCTTCTTTAAACTCGGGGCACTTAAAAACTAGTCCACACACTTTAAGCGCCGAAGCGACCAAAGCGAAGGCAGACCGTGTAAAGGGGAGAAGGAAGCGAAGATTAGAGCTAAAAGCAGAAGTCACCTCAAAAGTGAGAAAAATGAACACTCCTGGACTTACTGTTTCCAATATTGACTTTGGAAAAGCAGATTTCAGTGAAACATTTGATGAAATTGATCAGTCTACTGATCAATCTACTTCTTCAAAACAAGACATGGACTTCGAACCACCGTCCACAGACGACCTTTCATCAGCTTCAGAATCTTTAGAATGCCTTAAACTTGTCGACACTGCATCGCAAACAGAGGAATTCGATTACTTGTTTCAACAGAAACAACCTGAATGTTTCAGCGAAATATATTTTACTGAAAAAAGCGATTGTAATGAAAGAGTGAGGTTCTACACTGAATTGCCTTGCTTCTCTGTATTGAAAAAAAACATTCAATCATGTATCACCCCTTGTGACTTACAAGAGCAAGATGCTCACACAATTTCAGGAATTTGTGCTGGTCCTGATAAGACTTAGACTTAATTTTTTTATGCAAGACCTGGCATATCGGTTTGAGACATCAAGGAGAACTGTGAACAGAATATTTAATGCCTGGATGATTGTTATGGATGCAAGGCTTTCCCCTCTTATCCACTGGCCAGATAGGGAATCCTTACACAGCACTACGCCACAGTGCTTTCAGTACTCTTTTGGCTAGAGGATGACAGTGATCACAGACTGCTATGAAGTCTTTATCCAGAAGCCAAGTAATTACCTGGCCAGAGCACAAACATTCTCTAACTACAAGCACCATAACACTATCAAAGTGTTAATTGGCAACACCCATCAGGGTACCATATCATTTGTCTCACAAGCATGGGGGGACGCACGTCTGACAAATTCCTTACAGAGAATTGTGGCCTCTTACAGAAATTGCTACCAGGTGACATGGTAATGGCTGACAGAGGCTTTACCATCAGTGAAAGTGTTGGTCTGCAGCAAGCCAGATAAGTTATCTCAGCATTCACTAGGGGGAAATCTCAGCTTAGCCCTTATAATGTGGAAAAGACTAATAATAATAATAATAATAATAATAATAATAATAATTCCTGTCACAAAACGTTGAAATAGTTAAGAACTTTTATACTTATAGGAAATAGACACATTGAAAGGAACATACTATATAGTATAGCTTAGGACAGGTCCCGCTGTACTATTAACCATGTGAAACCAAATTCAATAAAAGTGTCAATAATAATAATAATGGAAACTTTATTTATTTTGCGAATTTTTTCACTTTTACAATTGTAAATCTCACTATTGTCAGGTAATTTACAATTTGCTACTTGAATTGACTTAACAAAAAAACAAAATATATATATTATATAGTAATACATAAGCGATAATAACCAATACACATAATAATATTTACAGGTCACATATGATCATCAGAAATATATCTGTTAGAAGTTCATTAACTCGGGATTTTCCCAGTCCTGATTTCTTTTACAAAAAATAAAATAAGTTGATCTTATTGCAATGTTTATTATCTTCCTTATCATATACATTTGATGATTTTTCTCATAACCTAAACTATCAATCATATCTAAAAAAGATGAACATTCCGAATCAAAGACACCAACTGCACTTATTGAGAGATTAATAAATTTAACAGATTTGTAATTTCTAATTAAAGATTGTATCATATTCTTGTACTTTGTATATTTTCGATCAATGTTTTTCCTTAAATTAGATTCGGATCCAACTGTCAGTTCCAAAATGTAGAGTTGGTCTTTCATCTTTATCAGGAGGTCAGGGCGATGAGCATCACCAGTTATGATTGAGGGATTGGAATAGCCTTCGAGGTCAACATACAATTGAGACTTATTGATTTTAGATTGTAGCGAGGTGGCAAGAAAGTTTAATATAGAATCGTGTCTCCAAGTGAATCGTGGTAGATAATGTTGGCATCCAGCAACAACATGACAGAGAGATTCCGATGCACCGCAAAATGAGCACTCAGAAATGGCTGACAGACCCCATCTAGATAGATTTTTTCGTGTAGGTAGTGAGTTATTTATATATCTAATGGTGAAGTTGAATATGTTTTTGGGTAGATTAGTGTGAGCAGTAGACCAGATAGAATGAAGCGATGACAAGGAGTATTTAGTGATGTTACAGAAAAATGATCCTTGTGATAACAAGTGATTTGACAATTTAGTTTCTTCAAGTGATCGAAAGTCCTTTAGAACGTCCTTTGTGGAATTATAAGCATCATACTGAATGTTCGAATTCTTGCTAGATGTTTTCCAAAGATTTTTGATTAGATCGCTCTTTGATGATTTAAGGACTTTCCTGATGGTGGTTTGACATTGAATGAACTTTATTGAAGGAGGAATGATATTAAGACCAAATTTATTAGAAGTTAGATAAGTGTTACTCAGTGTTCCAGATATAGGGATTTCTAACCATTTGCGGATATATTGATTTATTATAGGGTCAAGAGTTTCAGTTATCCATGTTTATCCAAGGTCAGCAACAGTTAAGTGCCAGGATATTTTAGATAAGACGTAGCGACTATATAACAGGAGTTTATTTTTAGGATGCAGAGGTTTCATATCAATGTCAGACATCATGGCATGTATACTTGAGGTTAATTCGGTTTTGTGTTGTTGATTCGACATGTCAAAATCAAAGAATCGTCCTAAATAACGAAACGATTCTCCAATTTTTACACAGGGGACCAGAATTCCATTTATCAAGAGTTAATATAATAATAATAATAATAATAATAATAATAATAATAATAATAATAATAATAATAATAATAATAATAGTAATAATAAAATATATTTTTTGTAGCGTCAATGTTAATAAATTTCAACAACGCTTTGCAAATTCAAAAATCTAAGAAAATATATTATAATAGTAAAATATGAAAGTTATGAAAGTAAGAATATTTTGAAAAAAGTATTTAAATAACTTACAATTTCAAAGGTTATATGCCTTTTTGAATAGCCAGGTTTTTAGTTTTGATTTAAAAGTAAAAAGGGAAGAAGCAGATTTAATTTCACATATAAAGACCAATTATGGTAAGTTCAATATGAGATTTGCTGGTGCAATGTTATGGAATTCTTTAGAGGAAAATTTAAAAAAAGAAAACAAAACAAAATTTAAAAGTAAACTTTTTTCTAGCTTCATTAATAACTACAATCCATGTTAATTATTGTAACAATGTTTAATATCCCTTACCATTGTTGCCTTTTCATTTTCATTCTCATTTTCTTTCATTATCTTCTTTTCTTTTCTGTTTGTATTTGTGTGTAATGTAAATGTACTTTTTTTCAAGACCTCCTGACCCATATATTGTAAATATCTTAGTGACTAATTGTGTTCTTCAGTACTTTCTGTTAAAATTAGTCGATGCCCTAAAATATGTAAATCTATTGTATATTTTTTTTACTTATTTGTAATTAAGAGGCATTATTATTAAATATCTTGAATCTTGAATCTTGAGGGAGCAAGTTCCATAAATCAGGTGCTGCAACTGAAAAAGCTCTCTTTCCAAAGTTTTTGAGTCGATATGTATTCTTTTTTAAAAGATTAGGGGGATTGCCGCAGTCAGAATCCATGTTGAAAGGGTTATAGGATTATTGCGGAGAAAATACACCATACTACAAGGAATACTTCCCATTGCCATTCTTCAAAAGAGTGGGAAAGAGCAAGTTCCAATGATTGACAGGACTATCAGAGTGTGCTCCGCATTAGTGAATCTTTGTCCTCCTATTGTGACTGGTATGTTCAGTTTCTTTCATGTTTAATTGATGTTGTTAGAGTAGACGCAAAAAATCCATGAAACAAATATTACTAATCAAATGACAAGATGATAGATAACAAAGGAATGAAAATAATTTTGCAATATCTATGCTTTATGGATTAGGTGCGTCTATTAGAGATAAAATGACCTCAACGTGTAGAAGGCAAATAATTAAGAGTGAAACACATTGCAGAAAATTACAGAAAATCTTCCAAAAAATAGTACCAATTTGCACAATGCAATGTTTATTACACATTACAAGACAAATGAATTTGTGCTGGTTTGAATGATTTTGTTGTACATGTACATGCACACTACTAAAACAAATGGTTTAAATTGATAATGAAAAAACTTTTATTTTATATTTTATATAATACAATTAGCAGAATTGTAGTACTACTAAATACTTATGGCTTATTGTAGAGTGCAAATAATATAACTGTGCAAGAGATTGTAGCTATTTGTCCAAATTAGTGCTAGTTTGACAAAACCTGCACAGTTATATTATTTGCACTCTAGTCACTTTTAAATCTAAAGAGTTAGGAAAGGAAGTATCTCACCATTCTTGATACAATTGTACAAGTGGGGACGCATATGTGGAATAACAAAGTCCACATCTTCTGGCATAATTCCATAGACTAAACAAGTAGCAAATGCAATTGCAAATACTCCACAATCACTACCGTTATGTTGTTGTTGTACTGAAACAAATGACAATCCCTTATATGTGTCCAACATAAGGTTCTCAACTTGTATTTCAATTTCATCTGCAATTACGTCATTGAACAGACTGTCATGCAAGTTTAGCATTCCAGGAGTGCATCCAATTTTACTGACACAAACCCAGTGATCATGTCCAGTATGAAGAATTTGTACAAATTCACCCTTAACAATGTTAAAAGTATTTGTCGGTCTTAATGTTGGTCTATGAAATCCTTCAATAAATGGGTTAACCTTTTGAAGTAGTACGTGTGCTTGCTGTATAATTGAGCAATTTAACCATTCATTTGGAGAAGATATGACATCGAAGTCACTGGAAGTAAGTTCACCAAGTAATTTTTGAGAGTTTTTCTTAGATAGATCACTGTTATATACTCCAGTAATGATTGGGGCTGTGGAATCTGTTGAAATTTTACTAGGACCAGGAATAGATGTATTTGTTGGTAGTCTAGTACCCATATAAGTAGCTGTAGGTGTTGGTAGTCCAGTAGGCTGAGTAGCTGTAGGTGTTGGTAGTCTAGTAGGCTGAGTAGCTGTAGGTGTTGGTAGTCTAGTAGGCTGAGTAGCTGTAGGTGTTGGTAGTCTAGTAGGCTGAGTAGCTGTAGGTGTTGGTAGTGTAGTAGGCTGAGTAGCTGTAGGTGTTGGTATTCTAGTAGGCTGAGTAGCTGTAGGTGTTGGTAGTCTAGCAGGTTGAGTAACTGTAGGTGTTGGTAGTCTAGTAGGTTGAGTAAATGTAGGTGTTGGTAGTCTAGTAGGCTGAGTAGCTGTAGCTGTTGGTAGTCTAGTAGGCTGAGTAGCTGTAGGTGTTGGTAAACTAGTAGGCTGAGTAGCTGTAGGTGTTGGTAGTCTAGTAGGCTGAGTAGCTGTAGGTGTTGGTAGTCTAGTAGGCTGAGTAGCTGTAGGTGTTGGTAGTCTAGTAGGCTGAGTAGCTGTAGCTGTTGGTAGTCTAGTAGGCTGAGTAGCTGTAGGTGTTGGTAGTCTAGTAGGCTGAGTAGCTGTAGGTGTTGGTAGTCTAGTAGGCTGAGTAGCTGTAGGTGTTGGTAGTCTAGTAGGCTGAGTAGCTGTAGGTGTTATTAGTCTAGTAGGCTGAGTAGCTGTAGGTGTTGGTAGTCTAGTAGGCTGAGTAACTGTAGGTGTTGGTAGTCTAGTAGGCTGAGTAACTGTAGGTGTTGGTAGTCTAGTACCCATATAAGTAACTGTAGGTGTTGGTATTCTAGTAGGCTGAGTAGCTGTAGGTGTTGGTAGTCTAGTAGGCTGAGTAGCTGTAGGTGTTGGTAGTCTAGTAGGCTGAGTAGCTGTAGGTGTTGGTAGTCTAGTAGGCTGGGTAGCTGTAGGTGTTGGTAGTCTAGTAGGCTGAGTAGCTGTAGGTGTTGGTAGTCTAGTAGGCTGAGTAGCTGTAGGTGTTGGTAGTCTAGTAGGCTGAGTAACTGTAGGTGTTGGTAGTCTAGTAGGCTGAGTAGCTGTAGCTGTTGGTAGTCTAGTAGGCTGAGTAGCTGTAGGTGTTGGTAGTCTAGTAGGCTGAGTAGCTGTAGGTGTTGGTAGTCTAGTAGGCTGAGTAGCTGTAGGTGTTGGTAGTCTAGTAGGCTGAGTAGCTGTAGGTGTTGGTAGTCTAGTAGGCTGAGTAGCTGTAGGTGTTGGTTGTCTAGTAGGCTGAGTAACTGTAGGTGTTGGTAGTCTAGTAGGCTGAGTAACTGTAGGTGTTGGTAGTCTAGTAGGCTGAGTAGCTGTAGGTGTTGGTAGTCTAGTAGGCTGAGTAGCTGTAGGTGTTGGTAGTCTAGTAGGCTGAATAACTGTAGGTGTTGGTAGTCTAGTACCCATATAAGTAATACTAATAATAATAATAATCGTCTTTATTAAGAAAATGACTTACAAAAAACGTGTAAGTTAACATAAATAAGGAATATATAATACAATAAAACATTTATACTATGAAACTATGATATGTGAGATATGTACAATATTGAGAAATATATATTGAAATTGAAATTATATAAAAAGACATCTATTTATAAAACTTTGCTTAAAACGTTCAGTTCTAATACTTGGTAGAGTAAAATTGTGTTTTCTATTTCTGAGCATGCGTTTTCTTTTGGGTGGAAGAAGGTCGTACAAACAATGTTCGCTGTTATTGATTATATTGAATAAAAGATGGTCTCTTTGTTTGATTATATGTTCAAAAGGGGTATATTCGTCTACATAGCCATTTCTAAAAGCACGCTTCATGAACTTGTTGATTCGATTAATATACTCCCGACCAGCGGTTCCCCATACTTCAACACCGTATAAAAATATAGGTGTGATGAGACAGTTGAAAAGTCTGGATAGTTCTTTCGGAGAATAACCATAATACTTGCATACTCGTAAAATATAAACGCGTGACGCTGCCTTTCTTAACATAGTTTCAAATTGTGTATTCCAGTTCAAGGGGTTCTCGTGAAATGTTACTCCAAGAATTTTCGGACTTCCTTTCAATACTTTGTACTTGGCCAGGTGGTGGTTTTGTAGTTTTGCCCTTTACAATCATCTCCCAGGTCTTTTTGATATTCAGTTTCATCCCATTTTCCGTGGCCCAATGCTGAATGTTGAGAACTTCTCTCTCAGAAGGATCTTGTGATTTTTCTTTAACTGCTATACTAAGGGTGATGCCATCAGCGTATTTAATCATAAAACTGGCTTGGTCAACTGGAGTGATATCGTTCACCATGATTGTGAACAAAACTGGTCCCAGAACAGTCCCTTGTGGAACGCCTCTATTAATGTCAACAAAGTCTGTTGTTATTCCATCAACTACTGCCCGTTGTTGACGACCGCTGAGAAAACAGATGATCCAATTGATGACATATGGGTTAATCTGTAGATATTGTAACTTTTTGCATACGATGTGATGAGGCACTGAATCAAAGGCTTTACTAAAGTCGAATGTAAACACTCTGACAAAAACAGCATCGCCGTCCAGGGACTTAAGCCAGTTGTGTTGGATTTTAATCATAGCCATTGTGGTGTTATGTCCAGATTTATAGGCGAATTGATCAGGATGTATTGATGTTTTAAGTATAGTGAGTAGTTCCTTGCTGTAAATCAATCTTCCAAAGAGTCGCATTATGATGTTAGTAAGTGATATTGGTCGAAGCTGGTCGCAGGACTCAAGTGGTGATTCTTTAGGAATAGGTGATACATTCGCTAGTTTCCACAGATCTGGAACCTTCTGCATATAGATAGACTTGTTGAAGATCTTAGTGATAATTGGAGCAAGATGGTGAGAAAAATCACGCCACAGCCAATATGGTAGATTATCAGGGCCTGCTGAGGTTTTCTTTAGATGTGATAGAAGATGCAGTACCTCGTTTTCCTGCAAAGATGGAACTCTTGTACCTTCAGGGATGACCAGTCTTTCAGGTTCGACATATGCTTCATCGGTGTTGATAGATTGGAAAAAAGCATTGATGTCCACAGGACTCACCACTGAGCTAACTTGCGTAGATTGTGACTTTCTACCTGTGATTTTATTCGTGGTATCCCACCAGCCCTTAGTACCAGTGCGATGTTTCTGATTCTCCTTAGATACAGCATTCACTTGATTTTCACGTATGAGCGTATTGATGTTCTCTTGCAGCCCAATGACGTACTTGTAGAGGTTCTTATTTCTGATGTTGCACAAATGCTTTACCAAAGGAGACATGTATGGTGGGTCTCTAGATGACATTTTTACTTTGATAAGTGGAAAACTGATATCATACATAGACCAGATGGCGTTATTGAGATGTGTGACAGCATCAGAAGGATTGTCAAGGTAAGCGTCTAGTGATGTCCAATCATAGGAGCTCATCATTCTCTCCATCGTAAGTTTGCGATGTTCACTTGTGTCTCTGAAGTACACTGATTTTCCTTGTTGGTTTCTCAGGTACGATTGGTGTAACAATGATAGTGAGAATGATAGTTATAATCAAGCAATTATATATGTTTTAATTAAACAATTCAGTTATAATGATGCAATTCAGTTAGTCAAACAATTCAATAGTCATTCACTCGATACAACTTGGTATTGTAAAACACTTTAATTTTACAATTTGTAAACATGGCTCTTGAGTTTTCGGATTGCGAAAGCGAAGAGACGAATTGTTACCTGTCATTTCAAATACTATTTCGCAAGTGAATTGATAAAACACATTCAATCTTTTATAGCTGCTTAAGCAAATTTAACTATACCCAAGAGGCTAAGAAAGTATAGCAAAGTGTTTTATACTGCATTCCAGCTGGCATACCACTACAAAGGAACTCCTTTGTTCAAATCAATTTAGGTTCTAACACTGCTTTAAAGTTATGAATTTTAAATGATAGTTTGAGAAGTTAGATCAAAAACTCGTGCTTCGTGTTTCATCACGGGACCCAAACACCTCAAAGGTGCTAAAAGCACTCGGCCTACGGCCTCGTGCTTTCATCACCTTCTCGGTATTTGGATCCCGTGATGAAACACTCGCACTCGTATTTGATCTATTACATCTTACACTGAATGGTTTCAAACGGCATGTTATTGTTGAATACGTTAATCTTCCAGTCATTTCGACATAATATTGCAACGCCTCCACCCGCGCGTGAGTCCGGTCTGTCCTTTCTAACCATCACATAACCTTGTGGACAAACAAGATGGGTAGGAATGTTAGGATTGAGCCAGGTTTCTGACACAAAACAAATGTCAATGTTGTTCGTAGGAAGTTCAGAATTTAGAGCGGCTGCAGCATCAGGTTTAGCGAGAGATCTAGCGTTAATAATGAGGCATTTAGGAACAATTTTTCGAGGAGTCGGATGTTTGTTTAAATTTACGCATATTAAATTGTTGAGATTGCGAGATCCAGTTGACTTATATAGAGGGCGGTCAAGCGTTATACGAGTTGGAATTGCTTTGGACACCTTTTCTGTGCAGATAAAACCTCTAGACTTGTTGTTTTGAATAGCCATTGTTCCATTGATGTAGTTGGTCATGATTCCTTGATTGCCTAAATTTGCATGATTATTCAATTCTGTGATTTTACTAGTTCCATAATTCTTGATAATATCATGATTTGTCATAGTATCGCTTACTTTATCAGCTATCCTTCTACCATTACGCTTTCCTCTGAAAGGCTTTAAGATGTTGAGATCTTTTAGAGTTTTCCAAATTGTTGGCGAGAGTGGATTGATTTTTGTTGACATGTTGATCTCACAAGCGGCCAGTTTCCACCAAAGGCATCGAGAAATTAGTTGACTTCTTGTATAACAAATCATGATTCAGTGGTAGTCAGGAATCTAATGAAATATTAGATGATGTATCGTAGTGTGTACGACCTTGTACGACGAGAAATAAGAAAAATTTGAAGAGCAATAAAATAAGCAGCCAAACGCGCTGAGGTGTGAAGTTGAATGGTGAATAGCTGTAGGTGTTGGTAGTCTAGTAGGCTGAGTAGCTGTAGGTGTTGGTAGTCTAGTAGGCTGAGAAGCTGTAGGTGTTGGTAGTCTAGTAGGCTGAGTAACTGTAAGTGTTGGTAGTCTAGTAGGCTGAGTAGCTGTAGGTGTTGGTAGTCTAGTGCTCAAATGAAGTAGCTGAAGGCTTTGAGAAGCCACTTTTAGATGAAATTTGTTTACATGCAGGACAAATCCATGTGGTCTGATTGTTATTTGGTAAGCGTTTGTAGTTCAAACAGGCCAGATGAAAATAGGTTCCATTTGAACACTTAGTTGAACGACATTCCAAGATCTTTTCTCCTGCTATTGCCTTTTTATTGCAAACACATCTTGCACAATTCTTTCTTGAATGAAGGCTGCTTGCTTCTGATCATCAACAGAATAAACAATAAAATCACAATACCCTCTATTGACTGTAAACAACTGCTGTTGAACTTGATTATAATAGTTATGCTCTCGCCTCAATTTGAATGCACCATCAACTTTCTGTAGACATGACGATTTTTTTCAAAATGTAATCATCAAAGTTATTATCTTTAATAGACATTGAACATTTAATTTCCCCACACCCTTTTCCACAATAAGAACACGAGCAAAGGAAATCAGGGGTTGCGTGAAGAAATTGGTGCTCTTTGTTAACAACAAGCCCACACTGTGTTATTTCAAAATCGTTGTGGTGCTTTTTCATCTCATTTTTATAATGCAGTAAAGCCTCTTTTTCATACTTGCATCCATGAATAACAGCATCATTTGAAATCTTGAATAGATCAGGATAACATGTTGATTTAATAAGTGATTGGGAGGGAGAGTATGGATTAGTCTTGCTAGCAGCTCCACTTTGTGAGGCTCCTATCCTTCCTGCTCTGTGACGGAAGAAGCTCCTACATTTTTCCTGTTGGCGAGTGTCTTTTTCGATTTGGTCGATTTCTTGTTGTTAGTTTGAGTCTTACATTCTTGCAGGCAGTGAGTAAATCAGGGTAATCATAATCAAGATATTTTTTGTCAAAAAGTTGGATGATTGTTTCAATCTTAGCACTGTCACTTACAAAGACAGAAGAGAAGGGTTTGATTAAGGATAGAATCACAGGTTTAGTCTCACATTTATTAAGTTCAGTGTAGAATTCATTTAATTCAGTTTCAGTTGGCCCACTTGATTTCATAGTTGGTTGCATCGAGTCGTTGTTAGTGACTTCATTAATTGCGGTTATTGAATCATAGTCATCCCCTAGTTTTTCAATTTTATCATCCAACTCTCTTTTGAGTTTTTGAGCCGAAGAAAAGTTAATGTTTTCCACCCTTTCATAGTTAACTTCCTTGACGAAAGTCGGAAGAAGCCACGTACATTTAACTTGAGTACAAGCTAGTTTAATTTTGCCATGTATGCGCATGAAGGCTTCAATATAAAATAACACACATGCGACATGGGAACGTACCTCACACAGACCAGCTTTACATGCAAGGCAGTGAGAAGACAATATTGCTCCATCTTTCTCAGCTATGATCCACACATCCATTTGGCGAGAACAACAAACTTATCAGCTACTATGCAGCCTTGAACGCCAGTTACAAAACCCGACACCATTTGATTGTATGTTTCGAGACTTTTAAAAGCCTTAAACTGGTCTTTAGTGTAGCAACTATGGTTAGGACTAAATAGCTAACCAAATCCATTGATTCGATTGGAGGTAGGCACTCCGAAGTACATTGCTCACTTGATATCGTGGAAGGATCGACGCTAATAATTGATATGTTTTCGAGATATCTCTTTACAGTTGGTTCCCAGGCTTTAACATAATCAGAGAGAACCGGAATCTGATTCTCGCCAACATTTACATTAATTTTGTAGTCAATTTTGTCGTAATTCATGATAATTTATAAGAAAATGCAAGCGTTACTAAAGCAGTAAGTTGACCTCTGTACACCAGCATGGCGGCAATCTAATTTGCATATTTTTGTGACGTCACGCGCCCGCCGAGAATACATTGATATACATTTTTTAATAGATTTGGGCACTGGGATGGCTCAGGTTGTTATTCCAGCTAAAAGGAAATAGATACAACACTTGAAATTTGGTATACTCATCAACCCACCTTTGGCAGGACATGTCACTGAAATCTCCTGGATCCATGGATTGGTTGTCCATGACAGTACATCTTGTATTTCCTTGTCAGATGGATCTTTCAACCAAGCAAACTCCCCTTGACACCTGACAATGCATTATTATCATTGTATTATTATGGTCGAGGAAATGCTACCTTTTCTATGATTATGGCCAAGGGAAATTTGTTCATACTTCAATGCTATCAGTGCCTATCAGCCTTTCTTTAATTAGTTTGCTTTCGTTGCTTCTTTTTCCTTATTGATACGAAGAGAGTCATCTAGACTTTTTTACTATTGTTTAAAATTTATTATGTACTGTCGCGCAAAGTCGCTGGCCAGTGTTTTTAAGTGAACACACACACAAAAAAAAAAAAAAAAAAAATCAAAACTAATCTTTTTGTTATTTTATATTTACTGAAAACTTTCTAAAAATCTTATTTCTACTACAGTAAACACCCGCATATAAGAACACCCGATTTCGGAGGTCAGCCTGATCGGGTTCTTATTTATCGGGTGCTTAGTGCAAAATCAGCCTGACGGTGTTCTTAAATTGTTCTTAAATTTGGTTGGGATTAAGTATTCAACAATGCAAAAAAATCATCGCGCAGAATACAGGGACACATACGGGACTTTTCCATTGTTCTGGTGCCAGATTCAAAACGCCGACAGCGTAGTTAATGAGCCGTTAATGAGCCATCTAGTCACATTTACAAAGAAAAGTGCTTAAAATGGTCAGACCTTGCTATGTAAAACCTGGTTTACACTGTTTTCGACAAATAACTAAAAAAATGAACATGGTGCAAATTAAAGATGAGATATTTATCTATCGTTTGCACCCTGTAAGTTGGGAAAATTTGTTTTCAAACATTTCTCTTTTTCATCTTCAAAAAAGAGCAATTTCAGTGCTAATTTGTATGTAAACCAATATTCACATATATTCAACACAGTTTTTTTTGAGAATACACAAAGAAACAAAAAAATGAACATGGTGCATTCCAAAGATCTTGTTTTGGTGAACATTTTCCACATTTTTTTGTATTATTTTGACGTTTAGAAAGTTTCTCTTTTTTAATCTGAATATTTAAGCTAGTTATTTTCATAACTTGCTACGGTCAATGTTTCTTTGTAGTTACCGTACAGATTATTTAGTTAATTGGCCTTTTGTTTGTTTGGATACTTGTGTTATTTTCTTTTGTGTTTTGACACAAAGGCGGAATTAATGACAACACCGCAATCCTGAAATCGTTCTAAATCAATACATTTTCGTTTATACGTCAAGTAAGCTACATCTATGTTGTCATTCTACAAACTGCTGTACGTCGGTTTCTAGTGATAATTCTTCAGCGATTTGCGTAATTAACTCATCGCATTGAAAGTGAACATCAAGATTAATTAATCTGAGTTTATAATTTCTTCTTTCGGAAAGCAGAAATCGAAAGTTGGTTTGAAGCTGCAAAAGTCACAAGAAATGAATTTGAAACAACTCATTCGAATTTGAGTTGTCAGCTATAGTTTTTGAGTTTGTGATAAGGCTATTTAAAAAAGTCACAAACAAACAAATAAACTACACATTTTAAGGTTTCATTTGATATAAGTTTCATTGAGATTGGAAAAGAAATAAATTTTGAAAACAACTAATTCAAGCTTCAGTTGTCGGCGGCTTCACATTTCGAGTTTTTGAACGCATCAAAAAAAGTAAACAAAGACAGTAAGACAGTAAACAAACTACAAATTTTAAGTTTCCATTTCATATAAGTTTCATTAAGATTGGAAAAGAAATGAACTTTGAGTGAACTGGAGTTGTCGCCTTCAGTTTCGAGTTTGTGAGAAGGTCATTTTGAATCGGTTATTTTGCTTAAATTAAACAAGTCTGGTTTAATAAACGTATAAAAAAGTCACAAACATCAACAAACTACACAATTTAAAGTTTCATTTGATATAAGTTTGGCCTATCATATGTAAACGCGCCATTTAGCTAGAAAAATTCCTGTAAGAGTCATATAGCTTTGTGCGCCGTTTGTCATTGAGAATGTTTAATATCAAATTCGAACAAAATGTGCTGAGTGAAAATTATTAGTTTATTATTTCTTTATAGTTGGTGTAGACTTGCGAATTTTTCTTATTGTTGTATCATAACATTTTCACATGCACGAAAACAATAAGCGGATAAGACAACAATAGGTGGATTTTGGTATTGAATTCTGAAACCCTGTGTCCGTAATTGCCTGTAGCTTTGTTGGAAGAAATATTCAAATTAGCAGTGATAAACCAGCCAATCACAACCTTTAATCACATTGATTTATTCATATTTATGCCTAGTGTGAATAATTTAGCACCGTAAGTAAATGTCCCTGAGAACAATAACATTCTGCGCGATGACTTGATATGAAATTAGCATATTTAATTTATGGAAGAAATATAACAAATTTCATGACAAACAATAACATTATTGTAACAAATAGCCTGTAAACAAAAAATCAGACTTACAGTATTAGTAAAGTGTTAACTTAACTCTACGGCCTGTTTACTTGTGCACAGGACGAAAAAACGGATTTCATTTCCGCGAAAGCCTATCGAAAGTACCCCAAAAGACGACTTTAATAAGACTTTCATGAAGTTACGAATTCTCTGAAATGTAAGTTTAGCTCCCTTTCAGTAGCTCTATGAAAGCCTAAGAATGGAGGATTTCATACATTCTTGAAAGGAGCACAAAACGTAACTTTAAGAATCTTTCCTGATCGCCTGAAAGTCTAATGAAATGGAGGTTTTGGTAATCTTTCAATTAGCTTTCAGTAATCTTTCATGACCAACTATGAATACATCTATAAACAATTTGTGATCTTTCATGTGTCCATGAAATATTGTTAAATGGTTGTTTTTTATAGCTTTCAGTAATCTTTCATGAGCAACTACTAACTTTCATGTGTCCATGAAATGTTGTTTAATGGTTGTTTTTTATAGCTTTCAGTAATCTTTCATGCACAACTGCAAACTTTCATGTGTCCATGAAATTTTGTTAAATGCCTGTTTTTATAGCGGAGCTCCGCACGGGCCGAAGGCCCGCGCAAGCGGAGCACCATAATTAAGAAAATATGGTAAACCATCGAGCTGATTTCAGATCGACCACAGGAAGCCCAAAAATTCGTACAACGTACGTACATACATACATACGTACATACATACATACATACATACATACATACATACGTACGTCCGTGTACACTCACGCGCAAACTTGCTGACCGGTTTTAGTGAGCCGACGTTTTCGCGCCTAAACTTTGACAAATTTTACATTATAGGAAATTTGCTGTCCTCGACTGACACTCCGCACACGAAAAAAGTCTTTAGCAAATTATTTTCAGTTTACTAAAACCTTAAAAAGACTGGTTTTCACTGTTTAAAACTAAAAAAAATATTTCTACAAAGGACAAGAAGAAAGAAACTAGTAAAGCTAAGCCGCTGGTTAAAAGTGTTTTGACGGAGTAAAAAAAACAACATCAACAAAGACTAGGAAAAGAAACACGAAGGACTTTCAACGAAGAAAAGCAAAGCCGGCGAGCTGAGCCGAGAAAAAAAGCGTCAACTGACAAGTGTAGAAGTTATTTTACCTAAGCAGATAGTAACTGGTCAACAAAGACAATCATAGAAAACTTTAGCGAATCATAAAAAGAAAATTTTAGTGAAGGAAGAATCCTCAGAAAAAAAAAACAAAAGGACGGACAAGATACGCAAAGACTGAAGGCGCTCCAAGATTCATTCAACTGAGTCAAATGGCTTTGGAAGAAGAAAAAAGCAAGAGATCAGGAGTCATCTGTCTCTGGTAAGAAGCGAAAACGTAGTATTATTTTTGCTTTAATTTAATCACTAAGAAAAAAAGAAAAAATTACAAGAATAAATCCATTGTAATTTATCAAGCAAGGACAGTGGTCGATTCGTTGACATAGCAACGGCAAATCTGCCGTAGAAGAAAATGGCGGACTACTCGTGTGGAGTGTCGTCTGTCGTTAACGTTGGCTGTAAAAGCAATCCTTTATGGATTTGCACAATTATTTCAATGAACTTTTGTCAATTATAGATTAGCATTATCACTGGAGAAGTGCAGGTTAGTGGTTTCTCTCCAACAATACACTTTTATTTCTCAAATTCTCTTCGTGAAGTCTTTCTTTATAGCCAAGTTTTGTTTATAAACTTACCTAATTATATAAGCCTAAATACCTTGTAGAGTAAAATGTCTGTCTTTTAAATCATGTAAATTTATTTGCCGGCTGATTACGTACAAAATGTTCAACTTAAAACGCTCAAAATGTTCTCATTAGTTTTGAAAACAAAATTACTCAACACTCACATTTCTAGTTTTTCTGTAGCTGAGAAATTATGTTTAAGAAGTGTCTTGAAATAGATATCGCCAGAAAGTATTATGCAATTTTTTAAAAAGACACTACTTAAGTTTTGATATTTTTATTTGAGAAAATAACTTAAATCAGCATTTAATTCAGAGAAACTCATGAGTTTATATTGATGAGCTGTTATTGCAAAGTATATGTACAACTGAAACCATTGGTTCTCATTCTCACTGCATCTGTAATAATGTGTATGAGGGTAAACAAATTACATTTATGGATAAGTGACATTGATAGATACTATTTGCTATTTAGAACAATATAGTGCTGATCCAACAATGGAAAACAATGCAGTTAGCATAAAATTGTACTATTTAGCATTGCTAATCTTTGACAGATTTATTGTTTTTACATAAACATATTTTTAACTAAAATTAAACTTTAGTACATAAATATAATTTCCAATAGAAATCCAAATTCTGTCATATTTCATGGACATAACCAACCACTACAGCAACAATGTTTATCTTCACTAAAATTACTAGCTATATTTGGTTTGTGATTTTCCCATTGTATGAGCAGATATTTTACAAATTAGAAGTCTTACAAGTTAAGATTTTTCACTTTTTTTGAGCTTTTAGATTTGCATATCAACAAAATAAATATGACATTATTAGCTTAAATCCAATGTTTTTAGACAGTGAAAGCTAATTTGGCTCAAATCCCACTTTACTACTGCATTGTTTTAAAATCATTTCTCTTTTTGACATTAAATTGAACATTGCATTGTTTTCTCATATTTTTTATTTGCTCAGTTTTTTATGTTGAATTAGATTTTTTGTTTGTTTGTTTGTTTGTTAGCTGTAATCTCTTTATCAGTGTTTGTCAGCTTATGTGTGGTTGTTTAGTATTTTTTTATCAGAGACAACAGTTATATTTGATATTGAAGAATAAATGAAAAAAATGCTGCTTGTATTTGATAAGAGAGGCAGAGGAAATAACCCCAAATGGTCAAATATGTACATGGTAGTTTCATTAATTCTTCTTAAATGGTGGAATTTCATATATAAATTTTGCATTCTGACACAAAGTGAATTTAGAGGTCTTCCAATTTTCATTGCATTTCACAAAGTCAATAATTTGTGCTAAGTCATTTTGTTTGTTTGATTCTTCACAGGTAGAAATGGCAATTTTCCTGAAGACACACTGGGCATTTGTTAACTATTAAAGACCACAAACATATAAATTGATATTTTTATCTCATATCTTTATAATACAATTGTATTTTAAAGATATAAGAAATAATGATCTCTCAAAACAGGTTTCAAAACAATGTACAATTTTAACTGAATTTGAAATATTATTGAACATCAACATACAGCTGTTCTTAAAAAGGTTGTCGAGTTGAAATACTGATTTAGTAAATAACAATGTCATTTGAATATATAAAGTTTTTAGTTTTCTTGTTTTTAATACAAAGCAGCACATATTATATTAGTTACATAGTTTATTATAATTATGTGAAGAAGTTATTTCTTTACATTTTGACTCATCATTTCTTAAAAAATAAAAATCATGAAATATGCAAATGACTTTGCTATTTACTAAATCAGTATTTCAACAAGACAACCATATCAAGAACAGCTATATCTATTATAATATAATCAACCTAATTTGAGTTTTGTTGTTACATGTTTTTACTTCTCTCAACCCCAGATCAGTAAAATGTGTTTGCAATGGATGGGCACTATGTTTCAACATAGTTGTTGATTTTTCCAAGCTATTTATTTATCGACCGGTTGTTCATATCAACTTGTAAATAATTTGTAATTAATTGTAATTAATTATAGATTAAATTATAATTTTTACTTTAATGATTTGTTGTAGTTGTATTAATTGTTGTAGACAATAAAGACTACAAATGTCATCCATATTTGCTGGTGTTCTGATAAGCAAAGGCTATCAAAGTGACAGGGTGCATTAATTCATTTTTGTGCAGAAAGGAAGGGGGAGGGGGGTTAATAGCTGAAATAGGAGTAGGTGTTCAGGTCATATTTCTGTAAAGCACTTAACATTAAAGTTGCTGCAAAGGAAGCATTTTTGTTTTGCCACAAAAACATATTAAATTATATAACATTGTGCTTGCGCCAATTAAAATTGTCCGAATAATTATACTGATTTTAGCCATATTGTTGGAGCTCCGCTATTAGGTTTACCTAATTTTTATATTTAAGAAAATATGGTAAACCATCGAGCTGATTTCAAATCGACCACAGGAAGCCCGGAATTCGAAAATACGTACAACGTCCGTCCATACATACATACGTCCGTCCGTGTACACTCACGCGCAAACTTGCTGACCAGTTTTAGTGGGCGCCAAAACAATCATTATTTTTGCAGTTTGATGCAGTTCACTAAAATATTTCTACAAAATGTATTTCTACACTTGACAATTAAAAAGAGCATGAAAATGGTAAAGCTAAGCTGACAGCTTGACTGAGAAAGAGAAACAAAGACCGCGGCGTGAAAAAGAAAGATAACTACGATTCAACGATGAAAAGCTACTTCAAAATATTTTCACTGACAAAATAAGTAAAAGTCGCTCATGGGGCTGTTTTAAACCATCCAAATATGCAGTCATGCAGAGCTGTCATAATTCATTCAATAGTCATTCAAAGCTGGAGATTTTCTGGAAGAGTTTATTTGACAACTTTGTCAAAAAGGCCGTATTCTTCATGGATTCTTCGTGGCGTTTTCCAGTCATTACTTATCGACTAATCTACTTTTAAAAGTAAAATCGACGGCGACAAATTTTCATAAAAACAAAAACAAAACAAATATGCGCTGCATTTGCAGCAATTCAAAAGATGTGAACAGCAAGACGAACACGACTGAGGAAGATAGATAATTTCACTCTGTTCATACATCAATTTTTACGGGATATTCATACCACGGAGAGCTGTAGGATCAATGCAGATTTATCAACTATTCACGACAAAAAAACATTTCACATAAGATGTTTGTCAACAAAGTGAATGGAGTGGATGGAAATGCAAATTTAGTACAATGTGTGATCGAGCAACACGAGCTTGCTTTCGCCGTTCAGTTGAACGGTGTAAACTTTTTAGAGGCGGTGAAAACGGTTTTTGCTACTTTTAAAATTCTATAAACATGAACAAGCTTATTGTAATCAGAACTGAGTTCAGTGGAAAAGTGACAGTACAGGACAAGCAACGTGGCACCGGTATGTTTACATTTTTTGACGATCTTAATGAATCTTTTTTTACCATCCACATGAAAGCAGTTTGCAATAATTATATTCACTTGTTTTTGTAAGATATTTATTCATCGTTGGTATCTTTATGTGTGTGGGTTTTTTTAATTTGATTTTTGTAATTCTTTGATTTGTTATTGAAAATAAAACGCTTGTATGAATTCGTCAGTGTACTCATCTGCAAGTTAAAATTTCAAAACTTCATGCTAGCTATTTTTTAATTACGCAGTATTCACATTTGATAATTAAAAATTCACAACCGTTTTAGATAGCTAGATTACCAATAAGTAATTCATTTCAAATTTCACCAGAAAAGTGAAATTTTTGTCGATTTTTATCACTTTTTTTCAAATGTGAAAGAGCGTAAAGTGAGAAGCGAGCGGGGATTTGCTTACAACTCAAAGAAGCCATCTTAGTGCTTTTCTAACTTCTCATTGGACAATCAATTTTAATTGTCGAGTGCTATTTTTACCATGCATAACAACATATTTTTCGCATTTTTGCGTATAATAAAATGTTGTCGCATGCATAAAGCTTTTTTCAATTGATTATATAATTATTTGATCATGAAAAGAAAATAACAGCAAAAAAAAAAAAAAAAAAAAAAAAAAATCAAGAATTTTATAGCTCGTAGTGAATGAACAAATGCAAGAATGAATGATTGAATAAAAAGTTCATTTCATTAAATCGGAGCTCCGCTATTAGGTTTACCTAATTTTTATAGCTTTCAGTAATCTTTCATGACCAACTATATAAACCTCTATAAACAATTTATAACCTTTCAAGTATCCATGAAATTCTGTTAAATGGTTGTTTAGGAAGGGTGGCTTATATGTTAATTATATTCAATCAATATATCAATTTCTTTTCAAATATCAAATTATCATTCAAAGTAGGGTTATTCTTGCACACTAATCCACGCTTGATACTTTTTCCGTCAGCTGTACCTTAAAATTACAATTCAAACATAGAGGTTACAAAAAACGTTTTATTAACAAATAGTATGAATATAATTGAATGATATATGGGATTAGATCTAGAGCCTGATTGTAAAATTTGCCCACACACTAGCTATTATTAGAGATAAAAACATGCTAATTAACTTATAGACCCTTGACCGTTAAAGCTAGAAAATATATAGTTTAGCAATATAACTGATAATGAAACTTCAATGCTTAGGGATATATACATTTGACATGAATATATATAGCTGATTTCACAGATAATATATAGTATTATATATATACATATATATATATATATATATATATATATATATATAATATATTTATTAAAATGGTGGATCTGAGTATATATATATATGATCAGGCTTATAACTATCAATCAAAATATTTTATGTACTGTACATGTTTGACAAGTGAGCAGCAAAAAAATGTATCAAATTGGATATAAAACATATATTGAACATGATCAGTTACAAATTTTACACATTTTGATCCCACATTTAAAGACCACTGTACAGGAGTCTAATAGAAGACTGCTATCTTCTCTAGCATCTTCAAAAGCTAATGAAGGTCTATGATAACATTTAAACTGAGATATTTGCTAGATTCATGAACTTTCACACTAGGTGACAAGTTGCAGCGACTTGTCCATGCGACAGGTCCCAGCGACAGTTTTCCCCCATGTCTACTAAGTGTTGGCAGAAATTGTTGTTGCCGGGACAGAATTTTGTCACTGCAACTTGCCGCATGAAATCCAACCAGTTGGATTGTTGAACCAGTGCACACTGCCACCTTTATATCTGATAAAGGTATCCTCATCAGTATTATTTTAAATATGCAGTTATGAAGGCTCATGTACATGATCAAATAGTCTAATCCAATTGGCCTAATAGCTCCTTTATCATGTATGCATTTTGGAATTGATTTATAATTGATAGTCACTAGTAGCAGCTAATGAGCTGCTACTAGTGACTATTAATTATAAATCAATTCCAAAATGCATACATGATAAAGGAGCTATTAGGCCAAGCTATGGAACTTTGAGCTGACAATTCAAGAATGAATGTGAGAACAGGTGAGAAACACAATAGATCAGTATTAATAATCAGTATGATTATAGCATATTGTATACAAGAAATGTATCATTTTCAGGATTTTTATCACTGTTTTCACATGCACTCTTTTTAAACTGAAGTGCAAGCTTAGTATAGCTATTGCAATGCACAAGAAATGACATGACCGTCACCCAGCAAGAATGATGCTTAATAAATTGACCAACAATATTATATTAATTACTTATAATTTAGCTCATGACATTGCAATAGCCCACTCTGGAAAGTTATCAGGAGGAACTTTTTGTGATTTTTCAACACTGTCTTGCCTTGGTAAAATTCGTTCCCTGGCCCTTTTGGATAATGACTTCCGATAAGCCTTGTCGAGAACTCTTTTATAGCGGAGCTCCGCGCGGGCCGAAGGCCCGCGCAAACGGAGCACCATAATTAAGAAAATATGGTAAACCATCGAGCTCATTTGAAATCGACCACAGGAAGCCCGGAAATACGTACAACGTCCGTACATACATACATACGTCCGTACGTGTACTCTCACGCGCAAACTTGCTGACCAGTTTTAGTGAGCCGATGTTTTCGCGCCAAAACTTTGACAAATTTTTGACTCGTGACATAGGACGGTAGGAAATTTGCTGTACTGGACACACTACGCACACAAAAAAAAATTTAGCAAATTATTTTCAGTTTACTAAAACCTTAAAAAGACTGGTTTTCACTGTTTAAAACTAAAAAAAAAATATTTCTACAATGGACAAGAAGAAAGAGACTGGTAAAGATAAGCCGCTGGTTAAAAGTGTTTTGACCGAGTAAAAAAACAACAACAACAACAAAGACTAGGAAAAGAAACACGAAGGACTTTCAACGAAGAAAAGCAAAGCGAGCTGAGCGAGAAAGAAAGCGTCAACTGACAAGTGTAGAAGAAATTTTACCTAAGCAGATAGTAACTGGTCAACAAAGGCAATCATAGAAAACTTTAGCGAATCATAAAAAGACAATTTTAGAAAAGGAGGAATCCTCAGAAAAAAAAAGCAAAAGGAAAAGGACAAGATACGAAAAGACTGAAGGCGCTCCAGGATTCATTCAACTGAGTCAAATGGCTTTGGAGGAAGAAAAAAGCAAGAGATCAGTAGTCATCTGTCTCTGGTAAGAAGCGAAAACGTAGTATTATTTTTGCTTTAATTTAATCACTAAGAAAGAAAGAAAAATTTACAAAAATAAATCGATTTTATTTCACAAGCAAGAACAGTGGTCGATTCGTTGACATGGCAACCGCAAATCTGTCGTATAAGAAAATGGCGGACTACTTGTGTGGAGTGTCGGCTGTCGTTAACGTTGGCTGTAAAAGCAGTCCTTTATGGATTTGCACAATTATTTCAATGACCTTTTGTCCTTTGTAAATTAGCATTATCACTGGAGAAGTGCAGGTTAGTATTTTCTCTCCAACAATACACTTTTATTTCTGAAATTCTCATCGTGAAGTATTTCTTTAGCCAAGTTTTGTTCACAAACTTACCTTATTATATAAGGCTTAATACCTTGCAGAGTAAAATGTCTGTCTTTTAAATCATGTAAATTTATTTGCCGGCTGATTACGTACAAAATGTTCAATTTAAAATGCTCAAAATGTCCTCATTAGTTTTGAAAACAAAATTACTCTACACTCGCGTTTCTAGTTTTTCTGTAGTTGAGAAATTATGTTTAAGAATTGCCTTGAAATATATATCGGCAAGAAAATATTATGCAATTTGTTAAAAAAGCCACTACTTAAGTTTTGACATTTTTATTTGAGAAAATAACTTAAAGCATCATTTAATTCATTTTGAGAAACTCAGATAAGAGATGAGTCATAATATTCTAGAACATGAGTTTGTAGTGATGAGCTGTTATTGCAAAGTATATGTACAACTGAAACCATTATTACATCTGCAATAATGTGTATGAGGGTAAACAAATTACGTTTATGGATAAGTTACATTGATAGATACTATTTACTATTTAGAACAATATAGTGCTGATTCAACAATGGAAAACAATGCAGTTAGCATAAAATTGTATTATTTAGCATTGCTAATCTTTGACAGATTTATTGTTTTTACATAAACATATTTTAAACTAAAATTAAACTTTAGTACATAAATATAATTTCTCATCAATTCCAATTAAACAAATGAATGAAAAAAATCCAAATTCTGTCATATTTCATGGACATAACCAACCACTACTGCAGCAACAATGTTTATCGTAACTAAAATTACTAGCTATATTTGGTTTGTGATTTTCCCATTGTATGAGCAGATATTTTACAAGTTACAAGTCTTACAAGTTAAGATTTTGCAATTTTGTGAGCTTTTAGATTTGCATATCAACAGAAAAAAAGATACGAAAATGGCAATATTAGCTCAAAACCAAAGTTTTTAGACAGTGGAGTCTAATTTGGCTCAAATCCCACTTGACTACTGCATTGTTTTAAAATCATTTCTCTTTTTGACATTAAATTGAACATTAAATTGTTTTCTCTTTTTTTTATTTGCTCAGGTTTTTGTGTTAAATTAGATTTTTTTTTTTTTTGTTAGCTGTAATCTCTTTCTTTAGCTGTAATCTCTTTATCAGGTTATGTGTGTTTGTTTAGTATTTGTTTTTATCAGAAACTGCAACAGTTATATTTGATATTGAAGAATAAATGAAAATTGCTGCTTGTATTTGATAAGAGAGGCAGAGGAAATAACCCAAAATGGTAAAATATGTACATGATACTTTTATTAATTCTTCTTAAATGGTGAAATTTCATATATAAATTTTGCACTCTGACACAAAGTGAATTTAGAGGTCTTCCAATTTTCATTGCATTTCACAAAGTCAATAAAGTCATTTTGTTTGTTTGATTCTTCACAGGTAGAAATGGCAATTTTCCTGAAGACAGACTGGGCACAAACATACAAATTGATATTTTATCTCTTATATCTTTATTATACAATTGTATTATAAAGATATAAGAAAATAATGATCTCTCAAAACAGGTTGCAAAACAATGTACAATTTTAACTGAATTTAAAATATTATTGAACATCAACATACAGCTGTTCTTAAAAAGATTGTGGAGTTGAAATACTGATTTAGTAAATAACAATATTATTTGCATATATCAAGTTTTTTTAATTTTTTTCTAGTTTTTAATACAAAGCTGCACATATTATATAGTTACATAGTTATTATAATTATGTGAAGAAGCTATTTTGTAAATTTTGACTCATCATTTCTTAAAAAATAAAAATCATGAAATATGCAAATTACTTTGCTATTTACTAAATCAGTATTTCAACAAGACAACCATATCAAGAACAGCTATATCTATTATAATATGATCAACCTAATTTGAGTTTTGTTGTTATGTGTTTTTACTGCTCTCAACCCCAGAGTAAAATGTGTTTGCAATGGATGGCACTATGTTTCAAAATAGTTTTTTTTTTCAGGCTATTTATTTATCGACCGGTTGTTCATATCAGCCAGGCACTTGTAAATAATTTAAATTATAATTATAGATTTAATTATAATTTTTACTTTACTGATTTGTTGTAGCTGTATTAATTTTTGTAGACAATAAAGACTACAAATGTCATCTATATTTGCTGGTGTTCTGATAAGCAAAGGCTATCAAAGTGACAGGGTGCATTAATTCATTTTTGTGCAGAAAGGAAGGGGGAGGGGGTTAATAGCTGAAATAGGGGTAGGTGTTCAGGTCATATTTCTGTAAAACACTTAACATTAAAGTTGCTGCAAAGGGAGCATTTTTGTTTTGCCACAAAAACATATTAAATTATATAACATTGTGCTCGCACCAACTAAAGTTATCCGAATAATTTTATTGATTATAGCCATATTGTTGGAGCTCCGCTATTAGGTTTACCTAATTTTTATATTACTTTGAGAAAGTATCACTTTCCCAGCTAACTTTTTTAATTTTGTAGCCAACAAGTTTATTTGTTTCATTTTCATACTCGCTTTCTTCACTGCTCATGCAGTCAATGAGCAGGGCTTCTGCTACTTTTCCCCTCTTTCTCACATCCCATGTGGTTTTTTCTAACGCCAAAGTTCTGCGGGTGAGTTTCTAAAAAGCAAACAAATTTAGATTGAATGTATAGATATATCTCCAAAAATTTACAAAGACTATCAGTGTTGATATCCAATGATTTAACTAAATAAATTAATCATTTAATTAATTAATTAATGGGTGAATAAATAAACACATAGGACAAATATTAACACAAATTTTATTATGGAAGAAAAGAAAGAACTTTCTGATAGAGATTCTGTGCATGTTTACACACAAAAATGTTTTCTGAGTATTTTATTGACAATCAATCAGCATTTACAATGTCGAGTAAAATAAATCAGCTATCTTCACCTCTTGGGGTTATGCTGGATAACTAGTGAAACCACCGTTTCATGATAATAATATGAGACAGGAACAGCTTGCTCACTATGTATTAATTACCTCTCTTCTTCTTCCATTTTTTCTGCTTCTCTTCTTGTGTACCTCACACTTGTTGTCGTCTTGCATTCTTTTAGTTTCTGTCAATGATATGAAATATCTATTGATAGCATCTGTGGACAAAAGAATAAACAGACATTGTTTTCTTGAATTAATTAAGTATTAAAAAAAACCCTTACAGCTTGAATTTCAACATAATTATATTATGTTTCATATCATTACAAAATATCACATACCATTTATTGTCCCTCTAGACCATGGGCACTTTTCCTCACCACCTTGATCATGTAAAACAGCTTCCAAGACTCTCTGTTGGATTTCAGTGTTATTGGTAGAGTCAATGCTGCAAGATATTATATATAGAGAGGATATTACACGGGAACGCAGATATACAAGTGAGATATTTTTTCAACACTCGAAGATCAATTACCGACGTATCTCCAAGCATCCATGTAATAATCTGTTTATCATTTAATTATCCATAAAATCCAATTTCATGAGATAATTTCATAGTTTCATAAGGCGTAACCATAGTAACAATATTTTCACATGTGAAAGTAACATGTTTTATAAATAAATATCAGTTTTTCTTAAAATAGATTGTGAAATAAATATTGGTATTTTATGGGAAATGATAGAATAAGTATATAGATTAGTAGAAGATTAGGATGATCATGTGTACCGCTCTCACTTCGTCAATCAAGTAATTAATTCAATTAATTCAATCGATCAATCAAGCAAATACCATCAAATGCCCCCCCCCCCCCCCCTCTTTTGGAAAGACATCATTTTTATATATTGTTTTTCTTTGTTTTTGATTGATAACCAGTGATTAGTTTTTTATTAGTGCCCCCCCCCCCCAATTTCTTGATCATTTTTTCTCACACCCTCCCTCCCCCCCCCCCCCCCCCTTTGCACATTTCTGGATCCACCCTTGAATTGGCTCATCTGTACTTACGATTCATCATAACGGAAGCCAGCAAACATATCTTTTTTCAAAAGATTTGCATAAATTGTTCTAGTTTTTCTCTATAGAAAATAATAAAATCATAAATTAACAGCAGCTAGTAATATTACATATAAATAAGATAACAATCCAGCAAAATATAATTTTATATTAAATTCATTTTTGCTGTGCCAATTCACGCATCAACGCTAATCCTCTACTTTTTGATTTGAAAATTAGGATTTTTTTTTCTAAATAAAAAAGTAGCTTAAGTGATTAAACTAAACATTTTATTAGAATTATCGATATTTTTGATAGAACGTGCGGCCGCCTTTCCTTCAATCTTTTTTGCGCCATTTTTTAATTTATGCAAATCAAATTATGAAAACTTTAGCGCTCGAATGAGCACAACAACAATAAGTATTATGCATATTTTAATAATGATAATTTTAGTAAGAGTTAGAGTATTAAAGACTTACCCTGCATCTTGTCGGAACTACTTCTCTCTCCTTCCTTTGTCCTCCCCGACGTTTAGATGCTGCTGATCTTGCCTTTTCGCCGACTTGCTCCAACGTATTGATCTTGTTGTTAAGATCAGCGAGAGTCTTCTCTTGAAGCTCACCACGTCTTTTTAATTCGTCTTGGAGCTTTTTGTTTTCGTCCAGCAAGGTTTTGTTTGACTGGATTAACTCTTCAAGAAGAATTACGGCACGATCCCCGCTGAGTGGTGCTGCCATTGCAAAAGTTATTTATACAACGACTAATCGAATTTGCAAAAGCTCTTAACAGGTAATTTAACTGTAAATGGCTTAACAAAACCAAGATAAGTTTGTCACGATATCAAGTCTTGGTAGCTAGTCACGAGAGCTTAGAAGTCACGAGAGCTAGTGGACAAAAATATATGCAAGTTGTGTTGTTCTGAACAACGAAGAACTACTAAACGGTAACTACTGATTTGCGCCAAAATGTTAAGGTGAACGTATCTGTTTACATTTCCCGTGGATTGTCCAATCAATACTGTTATATTTTATGGATAAATGAGCCCGCATCTTTTAATCCAGCGGCATATATGGTTTACTATCGTTGGCGCCAAGTTTAATACAAACTCCCGCGAAAACTACCGAATGAGTAATTTATGAAAACATACAGAGTTTACGTCGATTTACAACTGCACAGTTTCAAAAACGCCAAGAATTCTGAACGACAAGCGTTTCCCGTTTATTCATTCTTTGTTTTTGACTAGCTGTTAAACTACTTTAGTGGTTTTAAGCAGCGAATTGTGCGAACACGTCATTCAATATGACTGAGTTTGCTGACAATGGGTCACGAACAAGTTTGAATGACGAGGAACACGTTTTTACCAAACGAAAACCAAATAAAAGATCAAGAAGTATCGAGATCCTTCGACTTAAGCGATTAAGAAGAAACAAGAAAAAAAAAAGAACAGTTCAGAAATTTGTCAGTAAACGAACGACGCTCGAGACTTGAGCTCAAGGTTTCGACCAAGTTTGCTGCTCAGATAAGCGAACTGAATCAAAAGGTCACCAAGCTTCAAGAAGATTACTTGAAAGAACGACAACTGTCGAGCTATTGCTGGCAAAAGTGGAAAAGAGAGAGAAGGCTTCGAGATGCTGTTTCCTCAGAGAATAGGTATGACTGTCTCATGTATTATATTTTAATACATTGATTCTATGTGTTGGTTTCTAAATATCATTTCAATCTTTTCGACGGGCGCAAACGAGATGTGCATATATAATCAGAAAAGTTTATAAGACAATGTTCGAGCCAAAATCATTTTATAATAATTATACATAGCATTAGAGTGCACGCACTTAAAGTGTGCAACAGTTGTCACTATTTAGTAGTAAATGCCAATAATTCAACAAAACAAAACAATAGAATTAGCATAAAATAGCACTATTTTGTGGTAGAGTGCAAACAATTAATCCGAGAAACTTTAGTAATACTAAATAGTGCCATTTTATGCAAATTCTATTGTTTTCTTTTGTTTACTTAGCACTATTTTGTACTGTTTAGTAATTAGTGTTTCAGGGATATATTGTTTGCACTCTATTTATGTTGCACACTTTTAGTGCGTGTACTCTACCCTATTCTTTGTAAATAAATGTTAAATTTAGCTCTAGTTATTAAACCAATTCTACATAGTTGGTTAATTCAGTTTACTGCTATAGAACTTAATGAGCTATTATTATTTTCATTATTCTTCCATCCGTCCATCCATCTATTCATCCATCCACTTATTCATTCATTCAATTTAGTTTACTCATTCATTCACTTGTTTATTTCTTTTTTTTCTTTCTTTATTATGTATAAGCTTATTTGTTTGAATTGAATAATTTTTTTTAACATAATAACTAAAAATATTTTTTAGAACAAATCACTTTCAAACAGACTTCTGCTTCTTTGTTTATTGGACTATATCAGCATAGAAACAGTTATGGAGTCAAACTTGCTAGTGTTTAATGGTGTGCAAACACTAAATGTGTGCAACAGTTGTCTATATTTAGTAGTGATTAAAAAAGAAAACAATAGAATTAGCATAAAATAGCACCATTTAGTGGTCCATGTATTTATGTTGCACACTTTCAATGTGTGCACTCTAATAGTTTTTTTTTAATTTTTTTAATACGCATCAAAAGTGAAGTCACTTTTTAACAAACTATGATTTCAATGACTTTGATTATTATATAATGCAATTAGTACAGCAAATTCTATTCTTTAATTACTTTATTTATTGATTGATTGATTGATTGATTGATTGATTGATTGATTGATTGGTAGATTGATTGATTGATTGATTGATTGATTGATTCATTCATTCATACATTCACTCATTCACTCACTCACTCACTCACTCACTCACTCACTCACTCATTCATTCATTCATTCATTCATTCATTCATTCATTTATTTAATATTTATTTATTTATTAATTTATTCATTTTTTTTAGCTTCCTTCCTTCCTTTATCCATTCAATGCTTTTCTTTTATCGCTTTAGTTTTTTCTCAGGCTTTCTTTCCTTCATTTTGTAAATAAAATATCTGAAAATTGAATTTAAAAAACTAACATTGAGTTTAAGCTACATTTGTTCACATATTGCATTCGTTATTTCAATTACTTTTTCTTTTGATTCCAGGTCTCCCACTGCTGTTTGGAGTGAATACTTCAGAAAAGCCACTTCTACTAATCACTCAGTTTCATGGTGTGGAAGGTAAATGTATTACTTTGGCAAAGGCGCAAAGGATGCCATTTTACATTTTACAACACTAGAGTGGGCACACATATATACTGGAATTGCCGATGCTATATTGTATGTTCATCACAAGGGGTTGATACATAATGACATAAAAGGGGATAATGTGATCATTGCAAAAAATGCATTAGGTAATTATCACCCGGTTCTAATTGATTTTGGAAAATGCTGCAAACTTGAAAATGCAAAACTGTATTCATTAACCAAGGAACAGCAAAGAGTTTACAAAATGAAATATTGGCATATTGCACCAGAACTTGTAAGGGGAACTCACAAGCAATCATTTTCAAGTGATGTCTACTCTTTTGGTGTGATGCTAGGAACACTAAAAAACAAAAAGCTAAAGGAAACAGCAATGCAATGTATGGCAGAAAATCCCAGTTATTGTCTGTCTATCACGCAAGCTAAAGAATGCCTATCTAGAGTAAATTAGATTTGCAGAGTACAATGAAAATATTGCCCATGACTAGTTAGAAAGCTTTAGTCATTATTCAAAGATACTTAACATTTATATTCTATTTTAGTTAAAAAGTAGTGAGGGGGTTACAAGCCACTGCAGAAAATTTGTTGACAGTTCATTATTGTGTTGAGAACTGCCAATTATAAATGCATTTTTCTGCCTATTGGGGATACCAGCAATTGGTGGCTGTCACCCTTCTTAGTTTTTGTGAATGCAAACCGGGAATATATCCTTTGCACTGGTAAAAATGATGCTGGACCCCCTGGTTGAAAGTTGTCTTTCCAAATCTGCACTGGATTGCCAATGTTGTCACGGGCACGATCTGGTTTGTACCACTGAACACAAGCAAAATATAATGTGTGATACTTTTGCTCAATTTTCACTGAATGACTAAAATAGTATTTAACCTTCCCAGGATTTAAGGAATATGAGTCACAGTTTATATTCCCATCACCTTTAGGCCATGACGCTAGAATTTGAGCTGAACGTATACCTCATGGCTGTAAATAGGATCCATACTGTGTTGGCCCAAGTCTTATGGAGCCATATTTATGCATTATTTCTGCTAGATTTGCCAAACATATATTCCAATCAGGAAACATTACTTTATAGGTTTCAAATAGCAGTTTTAGGTCATCTGAATCAAAATGGCAAATGTTATAAGTTGTGGGTATTATCACACCAATAGTGTTTAACCAGTTGACATTATTTAATGGATAAATAGTGGAAATCATTTGAAAATCAAATATAATAATCCACTCTGTGTGCTGTTGTTCATTATCTTCAGTCTCCTCTTGTGGTATGCACAACTCGTAAAAATGATCCTTAAAATCTGTTGGTAAAGTGGTTTGTTGTAGATGTTTTGTTATCATTAGCCTTCTCATCAGTTGCAATTCTACTGACCTGTTGTTTGTTGTTGTGCTCCCCAGAATACCATTGAATCTCTCAAAAGAGAAGCACCAAAAGGCTGCTGATGGCCCATGGTCCAGTATTATTTCCTTTAAGTGACCATGTAAGTGCATATTAGGAGTTATAGCTTCCTCGCCATAAATAGTTCCCACTGTTTTGCAGAACTTTATTAATAGTTTGTCTGCAATGTCGATCTCTACTTTGGAAATTAAAGGCTGGCATAGGTACTTGCATGCCAGTACAAATGTTTGCCAACATTTAAGGTGGTCACTTGGTAATATATCCTTTAAAGAGATTAGTGAATATAAAAGGGTCCAGTTTTTCCACTGCTCTGCTGTGTAGGAGCCTGCATTGCTAGATATATTTTTTGGCAGTCTTCCGATATCACTAGGAACATCAATCCCAGCTATTCTTGCTTCAATTTCTTTTAAGTGTTTCTTTGTAAGAATATTTTGATCGACACAAATTTTAAACATTTTCTTTGAAGTCCCTAGAAATAAGTTGTGCATAGGATCTATTGTGGCAACTCTAATTATGTCCATGTATTCTAGTTCTAGTAGTATACTGCAGTGTGCAATACCATTTTTTTTACCCAGCTTGTTGCGACTTATCATTGTTTTACACCTTTGCATTTTTGTTGTTGTTTTCCTGTGCTCTTGATTTGTACGTGCTTTCCATTGTAAGCGATCAAAGCCAGAATAATTTGTTTTTTCACCAAAATGTCCAGGAAATTCCTTCATACACCTTGAGCATCCATGTTCAGCTGAGTGGCTTTTGAATCCACAAAGCTTTCTGGTAGCAGGAACATCTGATGATATACACATCACTGCAGCTCTAAATGTTAATGGAAACCTGCTTAGGCAAGACATCAGTCTAACACCTTTCCACAATGCTTTCAGTTCCTCAATAGCTGGCTGTAAAAATTCATTAAGATTTGGTGGTTCTTTGTTGAGAGAGGGGACAATTCCAATGACAATAATATTTTCCCATTTAAATCTTTGAGCTCTTGGAAGATTAAGCAATGCTAGGTAAAACACACCAACTGAATAGTCTTTCCTATGCTTCATAGGCTGAAAAAAGTCAAAGTTTAACATAAAGCCATAGTTGCGGGGCTCTTTTGAAAAATCTTTGCCATTCACAGTTTGGAATTCTTTCCAGATTTGTCCGTCATAAACATCCCCAATAACATCGCTTTCTAAATTTCTGTTTCTCCATGCTTCACAGCTTTGAGGCATTGCTTTGTGAAGTAGAAGCTTTTCAAGCTCTTCAATTATACTATTATAGCAATAGTATTGGATTGAATAGAATACACATTTTCCATTTTTTAGATAAACTTGTTTAACTAAAGGTGAATTGCAGTAGGTTTTCTTGTTTCTTTTAAAGCAATAGTTAGAACATGTTTTTGGGATCTGTTGGTTGTTTATAACTGTCAAACATGAGTCATATTTGTACAGTTTTGTGTATTTTGGACAAACAACAAACTTATTGAAGTTATCTCTTTCCAAATTTATAAATTGCCTCATTAGGTATAAAGTCCCTGGAAAAATAGCAACCATTTTGGCCATTATGTCATTGGATATTTCCACATCCAAAATTTTTAGTCATGCTGACAAGAATTTTAACAGCCATGCCATGCCGCTGTCACTTATGTGACAAGCAGCTTGCCATGCAAGTAGAAAATACACAAGCCAAAAGACCAGAGCATTTACTTTTTCAATTTTTGTCTGTGTTTGCGTAGCCTCAGGTAAAGAAGGAGCTGGTTGTAGGTCTTGATCTATACTCTCTGGAAGAACATCACTCCAAACTTCCTCGCTCATTCCCAGGTTTCTCTCATTATCATTGTTGTCATCTTCACCGCTACCCTCATCTAAATCACCACTATCATCATTATCACTATCACTATTAACACTACCCCCATCACAAATGTCATCATCACTACTATCATCATTACAACCATCTTCATCATTTGTAGTGGAGACATCTATGTTGTTATGCTGTTGAAAGATAACATAGCAAATCAAAATAGTGGTATTTGTAGTTCTAACCTAGTATAAAAATAGTGTTTTAAGGGTTAGAGCTGGGTTAAATTAGTTGTGTTAGTCTTAATGAAATAGACTTGGTATGCATCATAAAAAAACATTTTATTGTTTTGATGTTATGTGCATATTTTTTGTTTGTTTGATTATTTCTTTAATAAATGTCTTTTCTACTGGAATGTCAGCATGTATGGATTTTTGTAATGGAATTTTTTTTGCAATTAAATGAATGATTGTTGTAAATAACTTTAGTTTCAAAATGTAACTTTAGAAGACAGACAGCTTAAAGTTTATATCTAGGACTACACAGCTGCATACATACTTTATTTGTTTCCTCGTCAGGCATTTGTTCTTCATGTTCCTGTTGGGTAATATCGGTGATATCTACAAATTATAGAATAATAGAGTTTATGAATTTGTGTTAAGTGTGTATCAGTAAAATATAACTGAAGGTAATGGTGGGCATTCATATCCACCCATCTACTAATTGACAAATATTTATCATATCAACAAAACCATTTATCCCTATCATTAAAATATTATCTTAGTATTAGGCGAAAAGGAAAACAATGAATGATTGATTGATGAAGTGATTGATTAATGGATGGATTGACTGCTTGATCGATCGATTGATTGACTGCTTGATCGATCGATTGATTGATTGATTGATTGATTGATCGATCGATTGATTGACTGCTTGATCGATCGATTGATTGATTGATTGATTGATTGATTGCTTCTACAATTCACATGCCTATACGTACTTCTTGTCGTCGGTGTTTGGTGATTGTTGCGTTTGACCTAAATTGTTAACTACTATTGTCATAGGACATTAATTATTAGCAATATACGTATAAATTCAGAGTGCTGATAATAATAGAGTGCTTTGGCATGTCGGGGACTACGTCGCATTGTCCCAAATTAGCTGTACGCGTGTGAAAGCGCGGCACTCACTCACTAAAAGGAAAGGTTTAACGTTCCGTTGTTTTGTCGCCGGAGTCATAAATGTACGCTCCCTATAGAGTCGTTAAAAAAACACGCGAAGCAAAGCGTTATTGCTAAAGGGAATGTTTCTAACAATGCACCCAAATCGCAAAAGAAAAAAAACGTGTACAATAGAGCGCAATAATTTGTAATAAAGCGTTATACGTCACAGTGTGTTTAATGGATTTAGAAGATAAACAATTACTCGAAAATTTATGCCTACCTTCTTCGGATGAATCGCCTGAATATTCTTGATTAACAGGTAAGTTCGCGAGATTGGTAGCAATTATCCTTTTTCTTTGGTGTCTTGTGTACGTAGAGCGAGTGACCATGTCATTACAATGACTACAGTAGATTGTGTCGTCGTTATCATTCTCCATTTTAAAAACTGGTAGTACTTGTCTTCGAAGCATTCGGCGGAAAATGACTAGTTCTGTTCTCACGCGAAGTACTTTCTACTATCTACTAGTAGTTACTGTATCATATTTCATTACAAAATAAACAATGAACAAAAACTACATGTTAACTACATGTATTTCGTGATGTAATTAGAAACTGCACTATGATTAATCACGAACATTTTTTTAATGTCATTTATTTGTAGCTAGGACCTTTACATGTTGATTTCAATCTGTAGGACTTTCATCAGAATTTGAAAGTTACTGAAAGTTTATTTCATCTTTCCATAAACTTTCATTAACAAAATAAATTTCATGAAAGCTTTATTATCTCTTGGTAATCTTTTGGTGTCCATTGAAATCTCACGAAAGTTTGTGTAAACTTTCGGGATACATTCAGTAACATTGGAAATCCCACGAAAGTTTATTAAACCTTTCAGCATACTTTCGTGTGACTTTGAAAGTTCCCCTAAACTTATAACTCAGGAAAGATCACCGAAAGACTGTGAATGGTAACTTAAAGTTTAATATAACCTTTCATAACCTTTATCACCAAACTAAATCTCATGAAAGCTTACTTAGAATCTTTCAATAACTTTCGTGATCAAAGAAAGTACATGAAATCGTTTATTTCGTCCTGTGGTGGAAAGCTCGCCGTAGGGGAGGGATACAACTCCTATTGTTTTCTAATTAGTGAACAAAAGGTGATTATGAAACAAAAGGAGTTAAAAGCAGGGTCACCCTACCAAATGTAAACAGGCCTTAACATGAAGGGCATGTAGTTCTAGGGCAGTAGCTTGCCCTCTTATACATTCAATCTACACAGCATCAAGGATGTACTGTCCTGTATTCTTGTCTTTAAAACTGATAATCATCCAAACCCTGAGGAGTAATAAACTCATCTCCAGATCCATCAATTGTCAACAGGCAGCCTGTTTTCTCAAATAACCTCTTGAGAAACTCTTTGCTTTCTTTAAGCTCACTCCAGGCTTCCCCTGTGTTAGAATACGCACGCCATTGTTAAGAAAGGCAGGCAAATGCAGTCAGCTGTAATGAGTACCTTAACATGGCCTTTTTGTCAAAATATGTCGCGGAAAACAATCGCGCGCTAACCGCAATTTTAAGGTTCTTCGAGGTCCAGGATGTTATGACGCAGCTAACACAGCTCAATAATAAAATTTTAGTCGGATCGTCGGATTTACCGCAGCCTATGTTCTCGCAATTCATATCGCAATTCCAAAATGATCCCAGGCTTGAGTTAACAACATATGCACTTCAAAATAATTTAGCTGTTCTTGCTAACACCGCTGTAGATGTAGAACATAATCACGATAAAGTAACGATTAATGTTTTAACAATGGCACGCCCCAGGGAAACTAAAGGGGGCCCTCATCGAAAAGCCACTCACTGATGATTATAGTTTAGGTAGGGTGGGGGCCCATAACAATTCTACGCCTAAGCAGTACGAAAGCCAAAATAATCAAAAGCGAGCCAAACAACAGAAATTTAACGACTCTACTAAAAATGCCAATTCTATAGCCAAAAATAATGAAAATTTACCAGCCATGGCCGATAACAAATTTGAAACACAAAAATGTATCGATACGAGTAATACGAATCACTGTGAGGTATCTGAAGAACAGGTCTCTGTAAAGTGCACTACGCAGTCTCAAGTTCAAGGTAGTCCTCAAGTGAAAACAAAAACTAAAAGTGACAAAGATTCGACAAAACATGACCAAATCGAAGAAATAAACGAAGAGGAAACGTCAAAACAGGAAAAGTCTCAAAGACCTCCTGAAAGAGTCTCCCACATCAACGTCATAGAGTTGAATGGAGATGCACGACATTTTTCATTTCTAGGCGAAATCGGCGAAGTAGAAGTAACATTTCTCGTTGACACTGGCTCAGTGGTCACGTGCATAAGTGACGAAGTTTGGGAAAAGTTAAACAAAAACGACCACCCACTAGAATCATGTGATATGGTTTTAGAATCTGTTAATCAGCAACCTTTAGAACTTGTCGGAAAGACTATGATTAAATTTAGCATACAAAATAATTATTTTACATGTAACGCACTGATTGTAAAGAATTTAAGCTACAATGTAATTTTAGGAAGAGACTTTTTAATGCATTACAATGTAACCATCGATATTTTAAATAAACGTTTTGCTCTTATATCCAAAACATGTAATCAACTAAACGAAGCACATAAATCTGAACACAAACAACAAGAAGCGAGCACGCCTAATGAAACGTTTCCATTTTCAAACCTCGGCAACACAGAAATAACCGAAGCGGGAAACGAGCAAAAACCTTATACAGTACATGCAACGTCAACTTTTATTTTGCCTCCCAGAGCTGAAACTATTATAGCAGGTAAACTTAACAAAACACTACAACCAAATACAACAGGAATAGTAACCTCGAGAGAAGATTTTCCTGAAAGGTACTCAATAATTGGTGCTTCAGAACTAGTCACGGTTTCAGAAGAAGGTACAGTGCCAATAAGATTGATGAATCCCACAGCAAATCCAGTCAAAATTTACCAAAGAACTAAACTTGCCTACGTTACAATTGTAGATCAGGAAATCGAGACATTTAAACTAGAAAGTCACACAACCGAAAGTCACGCAACCAAAAGTCACACAATAACGACATGTAACGCAACACAAACATCCAGCTTTGAAGGAGCGTCACGCGATTACAAAGGAATCCCAGACATAACAGACAGCGTCTTTGGAGCAAAGGATCAACAACGCCTTAAAGACCTACTATATAATTACCGAGATCTTTTTGCAACAGAATTAAGGGATTTAGGACAAACCTCACTCGTACAACATACGATTGAAACAGAGGGCTTGCCGATTAAACAAAGACCCTACAGAACATCTCCTGAAAATAAACAAGAGATTGAAAGACAAGTCAAAGAGATGTGTGACCTAGGTCTAGTCGAGCCATCATTAAGCCCATGGGCCTCTCCAGTTGTTCTTGTAAAGAAGAAAGATGGTTCTATGCGTTTTTGTGTGGATTATAGAAAGCTTAATGCAGTAACTAAAAAGGATTCATTTCCATTACCATTGATTAACGACGTTTTGGATAGTCTTCATGGCACTAATTACTTCACCACCCTCGACATGAAGTCAGGATATTTTCAAATACAATTAGACCCTGCAACTAAAGAGAAGACAGCCTTTGTAACTCACAATGACCTTCTACATTTCAAAGTTCTCCCGTTTGGATTGACAAATTCTCCAGCAACTTTTCAACGACTAATGGGACACATCTTAAGAGGCCTCGAGTACACTTGTGCTCTAATATACATTGACGATACAATAATATTCTCTAAAACAGTTGATGAGCACCTTGGCCATATTGAAGAAGTTTTCAAGAGATTACGCGACGCCAACTTAAGGCTAAACCCAAAGAAGTGTAAATTTGCCAAGCAAGAATTGGAATATCTGGGACACATTGTAACACCGCAAGGTATCAAACCATGTCCAAGTAAGATTAAAGCCATTGAAAGCTACCCAGTACCAAAGAACGTCAAACAATTACGAAGCTTTCTCGGTCTAGCAAATTATTACCGAAGATTTATCAAGGATTTTGCAAAGATAGCACACCCGTTAAATCAGCTCACGAAGAAATTCGTCAAGTTTGGTTGGACCATTTCTTGCCAGGAAGCGTTTGACCTTTTGAAGAGAGCCCTAATATCTGAACCAATTCTGGCTTACCCAGACTTTACAAGAGAATTTCATGTTACAGTTGATTCAAGTTCTACAGCGCTTGGAATGACCTTGTCACAGTTTTCCAACAATGGAGTTGAACGAGTAATTGCTTATAATGGCCGTAATTTAAGCAACGCAGAAGTAAATTACTCAACGACTGAGCGCGAAGCGTTAGCTTTGGTAGAAGCAATCAAGAAATATCAGCCTTATCTTCACGGAAGAAAATTTACTGTTCATACTGATCACCAACCATTACAATGGCTCACGAAAATTAAAGAACCACTTCCAAAACTGGCTAGATGGAGCCTTTATCTACAGCAATTTACGTTCACTGTTAGCTACCGTCCCGGTAAGGAGAACTCCCACGCTGATGGGTTGAGCAGACGAGAATATGACAAGTGCGAATTATTTGCAATGAGCAAAAGGACTCAGCCTGATACAAGTCTTCAAGTTATCGAAGCTCAAAGACGAGATCGTGAGTTATCTGACTTGATCAGCTACCTAGAATCACATGAACTACCTGATGACGAAAAGATTGCTAGAAAACTTTTAATGATGGAAGACTACTTTTATTTAGGCGATGATGGTTTACTCTACCGAATTGAAAACAAGACTAGTAGGAACCTATCAGAACCAATATCACAGCTAGTTATACCAACTTCAATGAGATATGAGATATTGTCTAATGCCCATGATCACGTCACTGGTGGACACCTAGGAACACACAAGACTTATCAGAAACTAAGAGCAAGATACTGGTGGAAAGGCATGTTCAAAGATACAGACCATTGGTGTAAATCCTGCATTGACTGTTCGATGAAAAAGTCTCCAAGAAATAAGCACAAGGCTCCACTGTTGCCTATACCAGTGGGGGGAGCGTTTGACCGTGTTGCAGTAGACATCATTGGCCCATTGAAAACGACTACAAAAGGTAATAAGTATATTATTGTCTTTATGGACTACTTGACACGTTGGCCAGAAGCGATACCAGTTCCGACTATAGACGCAGCTACAGTGGCTAGAGTATTTGTAGACGAAATAATTTCAAGACATGGAGCACCTATTGAAATTTTGAGCGATCGCGGAAGTAACTTCCTTTCATCTTTATTTAGAGAGATTTGTAGAATCTTTAAAATACACAAATTGTCAACTAGCAGTTATCACCCACAGACTGATGGCCTAGTGGAGCGCTTCAATGGTACCTTGATACAAAGCTTATCTATGTATGTTAATAAAGACCAAACAGATTGGGACCTATATATTCCTGCTGTATTGTTTGCATATAGAGTTACTCCAAGCGATGCAACGCAAGAGACGCCATTCTATTTAATTCACGGACGTCAGTGTCGTTTACCTATGGATGTCGATCTTGTAACAAATCCTAATTTATCTCCGTCCATAGAAGAACACAGGAAAAGAATTGTCGAAAACATAGAAATCAGCCAAAATATTGCAAGAGAGAATATTCAGCGAGCTCAACAAAAGATGAAAGCCCAGTACGATAAAAATGCTGAAGATTCCAGATTTATCGTTGGACAACAAGTATGGGTGTACACGCCGAAGACAAAACGTGGTTTATCGAAGAAGCTACTACACCTGTGGCACGGGCCATACAGGTTGGTAGAGCAGCTATCGCCCGTACACTTCTTTCTAAGAAGCCAAGATAACAGCAGAATTAAGTTCGCTGTACACGTCAATCGAATGAAACCTTACATCGATCCTGATGAAAGACCAATTGACCCACCTGATGAAGAAGTGAACGAACCCTACTTGCATCACAGTGACATTCCAGAGGAAAGCTTTACTGGTGATGTTAGCAACGAGACAGAAAATCAAATTGAGACTCAAGATGATCCAGACGATGGTGACAAAGAAGAAATGATCGAACAAAGTTCTCTTAACCCAGAGAACGAACAGACAGACACCAGCAATGCTGATGACAGTGATGTCGTCATAGACAACAAAACTGTATTTGAAGCAGAAAAAATTGTTAAAGCGCGCAAGCGAAAAAACAAAATTCAGTTTAAAATCAAATGGAAAAACTTCCCTAATAGTTCAAGTACATGGGAGCCAGAAGAAAACATAATTGATAAAGGATTGATTGAAGCTTTTTATAGTAATAAACGTTAATTCATTTGCAGGTATCTAGCCATGTGGTGGTTTACGTTGTTTTTGTGCATGCTACCCGTTGGATACGTGGAGAATCAGAACTTTGGAACGCTAAATCAAGCCATTTCATTCTACCCCTCGTCACTGGTTATCAGCCATAGCGCTAAGCCATTAATCTTCTACGATGACACACGACTTATGCACATCACTATGGAACTTCCGACCATCTCAATTGGAGAACCTTTTTATTTTACGAATTATTCTTGCTCACTTTTAAAATCTAATTTTTATAATAGCTTATTGCAGTCCATGTTAACAGTTCAAGAAACAGCCCAACGATTACTGTCATTGCCAGGATTCACTACCCTTATCGAATGTAATACATATCTAGCCAGATACTTCCAGCTTGAAACAGGATTACCATCAAGAATGGCATGTCCCAGAGTCTACCGTAACAGTATGGATAAATGTAAAAAGTGGGCTATTGCTAATTGCAGGAGTTTGACGCTAGACGAACGACATTGGCTTAGGGATAAGAGAGGAAAATCCAGAAAGGCTAGGTCGAGTTGGTTTTGTACAGCAGGAGCGCTAGGAATCTTTCGAGCACTGTACATGGCGACAGGAAAAAGCTGCGAAACGAACCATGTAGAACATTTAAAATCCACTCTTAGGCGCCTCACAGCTACAATGGCCGTTTCCAGACACCTGATTCATACAGTAAACGGAAAACTAGTGCACTTGTTTAAAGTAACTGATAAAGTTAACACCAAGCTTAATAACCTAATTTTTAGCGTACGGAAGATAGACAAGGTTTTTAAGGAATGGAAGAAAGAGCTAGAAAGGCAGGCAAATGCAGTCAGCTGTAATGAGTACCTTAACATGGCCTTTTTGTCAAAATATGTCGCGGAAAACAATCGCGCGCTAACCGCAATTTTAAGGTTCTTCGAGGTCCAGGATGTTATGACGCAGCTAACACAGCTCAATAATAAAATTTTAGTCGGATCGTCGGATTTACCGCAGCCTATGTTCTCGCAATTCATATCGCAATTCCAAAATGATCCCAGGCTTGAGTTAACAACATATGCACTTCAAAATAATTTAGCTGTTCTTGCTAACACCGCTGTAGATGTAGAACATAATCACGATAAAGTAACGATTAATGTTTTAACAATGGTACCGGAAATTCCCAACAAAGAATCTTTCTGTACTATAGAGCACGTAACGCCACTTAAATTTAATATCTCAGGCACTTGCTATGAAGGGCCTATAAGACAATCTGACCTCGCTTTAATAACTTGCCCTTACACTAAGCACGTAGTCAAAACAGCTACGCTGAATAAATGTTTCGTTTCTGATAACGCTATTCTATGTCCCACAAATATAATGAGAATAGTGAGTGATGTCTTGTGGCTCGGCTTCCCGTGGCGTGCTGGTGCAATACTGAACTATCCCAGATACCACGTATCATCCGAAAGTTGCGACGACCTACATCCACTAATACATCTTGGCGGTCGCTACTATTTAAGTACAACGTCTGGTACACTGAAAACTAACCTGGGAACAATCACGGTATCACCGTTGAAGATACTACATTTTCCATGTAATGTAACCTTCGTGGGAATGAAAGCTGGACTCTCCAAATGCCCCAAAAGGATGGAAATAACACTACCAATTTTTAAAGACAAAGAGATAAGTTATATTCCATGGGAAATTAACGATAGAGTTATTCTAAAACTACACTACGATTCTCTAAACGTTCCGAAACCATCAAAAATTGACGATAATATTACTCGCCAACTAGACAAGCTTTACGAGCTGTACGACAGAAAAATGAAAGAAGACATTGATGCTGATTATAAAGACATTGACTCAATCAAAGAAGAATCAACAACAACAACTGATGAAATAATATTGATGATCATTGGCACGCTCACAATACTGAATAGCGTTGTATTATTCATACTGATAATCCTTTGCTGCAAAACGCCCAAACAACTTGAGCAACAACCACCACCACTACCCAAACGAGCAACGCAGCACCACAGAAAACGACAAGACAAAGAATAAAGGACAATGAACAGTTGAAGAATAAAGATAAAAATGAATGAGAGGAACAAACAAACAAAAAAAAACATTTATAACTGACACTTTATAGATTTTGTAGCCAAGTTTATAGATTTTGTAGCCAAGTTTAACATCATTTAGTAACAAAAAAAAAAAACAACAACAACAACAACAACAACAACAACAAAAATTTTGTTTTTCTTCTTCTAAAATGTATGTTCACATTGATAGTTTGTTTAGTCTACATTTATCGCTTATTGACGATTGTCTTTCAATGACAACTATATATCGCATATTATAATATCATATTGTTAAGGGTATTTTAACTTTAAGGGAACTTTTATCTTATATTATCAGTGTCGCTAATTTTATATTAGTATAGTTTTTTATTATTATTATTATCCTTATTTTAACCGCATTGAATCATAAATTCTGAGATGTATCAGGAGATACATCAATTTAAGCACGGGGGCATGTTAGAATACGTTTAAATTTGTATATCTGATTGTTATGACTTTTAGTTGACACATTTAGGAAATCATAGTATGAACTGTCTATAGGTAGACAAAACTTATATAGGCAGTTGTACAACCTTGTAAGAAATCAGAAGTAAGTGTTCTTTTCAATTAAAAAGTCGAAGCGAGAGCAGTAGTTGTTGGAGGCTGGACGAACCAGGCTAAGATCCCGGAGCTAGTTTAACACCTGTCCACTGAGTCATCAAAATACGCCTGTCCTTAGCTGAAAGTTTATCATGCCATTTATCCAGGTTTTCATCTGTCTCTAGCCACGTATCCATTGCATTAGCAATTTTAACTTTCATCATTCGCCCACACCCTGCATCGATGGGCTGGATTTTATCGGTGTGGTTTTCCGGCAACATGTACACAGTAGCATTAATTTCATTCCTGCATGCTTCATGGAACTCTTTAGATTGTTGAAAACTAACATTGTCTGCAAAAATGACCTTCTCCTGTTCTGTTTTACCAACCCCAGCAAAAAGCGTTTTGTGACTCCACTGCATGTTTAACTCCTCATCCATCCAAGCATTCTGTTGAAAGTAGACATCAACTCGTTCATCATAGCTGTCTTTCTCTGAAGGGCTCACATTGCTTTTCCATCTGAATACAAGAGCAGGCTTAACATCTTGGTCTCCTTCAGCCCTTATACACAGTTGCAAGGTAGCTTGCCTTTTATCTAGACCAGACGAAGGTTGTGAAATCCACACTTCTTGGCACCAACTTCGTCATAAGTTGTCCCTTGATCAACTACGAAAGGAAGAGGCACTTGATCTACATTGTACCTATTTTCAGGAGTCCATCTTCCATATTTAGGATCAATGGATAATCCATTTCTCCTCCTATGTGTTTTAAGGGATTTCCTCAAGTTTTTTTATGGAAATTCTGGATGATTTCTCGTCCATCATCAGCACTGTTTTTCTTTTTGTTGGTTCTTCTTCTAAGTACCAAACCATGTCTTTTCTTAAACCTTTGGAACCAATTGCTGCTCCCTTTGAAACTGTCAGCTTTACTCATAACACATCTCTATCTTTGATTTCATCTTCTTCCTGAGCCACATTTTTGTGACTTTGCATCCAGCTGCTCTTCGAACTTTGAATTCAGCAATCAATAGATTTGCTGCAAGCGGATATTTCTCATTTTGCTTCGATCTGCCAGACACCAGTTTTCTTCTTTGTCTGGAATCTCTAATGTTACCAGTGTTTTTACACTTTTTGTTTAGTTCTATTTCCTTGAATATCTGGACTCTATTTTTGTTCCATTTTTGAACCAGAGATCGATGAACTCCTTTTTCCCTCGAGACAATCTTGTACTTATCTTTTGATAATGCTAAAGAATCTAATAGATCAAGAGTTTTCTTTTTGAATTCAACTGTGTAGGATTTGCGGTTTTCACTTCCCCTTCGCTTGCTTCCAGGAATTGCCTTGTTAGCAACAGTAGGAGCTTCTGGTTGGCTATCATCAAGCACTGGGCGCTGAACATCTGCTTCATTTATATCTCTTTGTTGTGGACCTTCGTGAGATTTCTGTGTCAACACGCTTGGATGTTTAAAAGTCATATGACTGTCAAGATACTGTTGACCTTTGAACACTTTACCACAGCAGCTGCACTTTACATCGTAGCCATTTGACAGCGTAGCAATCTTCTCCATCGTCGGTGTAATATCTAACAAAGAACCATTCTTCAATTCAACTGATTTCCGAAAGCCACAATCAAACAAAGTTCGATTCATATTTTTTTAACTCATGAAAATTCTCTCTAAACTAATAAAAATTCCAAACACGGTGCAAACACGGTACAACACGAGGAACACTTTGTCCAGCGGTCTCTTTGCTAAATTACCCAAAAGGCAATTCGTGCTCTGATTGAGCAGTCAGCCATCTTGAACTTGGAAGCAAAACAGTTCGAAAAGTCGTGGCTTTCCTTATGATTTAATATCAAGATATGGCAAATGAATATGAACTTTATTTAGAGGCTAGTATAAGGGGCTATCATGTTTACTTCAAGGACGCCACAGTGTACATCGGAGAAATCCTTTCCTGCGAAATGGAGCCAGATAATCAACAAAGTAAATATGCAGTTGTGGTGAAAAATGAAGACGAAAAGATTGTTGGTCATGTACCTGTTGAGCTTTCGAAAATTTTCAACAAGTTTTTGTCAGATTATGGGAAAATCGAAGCGGAATGCATTGGCAACAGGTTCAACAAAGGACGTGGAAACGGCCTCGAACTTCCTGTAGACTATCGACTGGTTGGGACTGGTCAATATCTGAAAAACCTTTTTAAAAATTAAAGAAAAAGAACACTGAGTCAAATTATAACTGGAAGATGAGCACAGTGAATAAGTGCTGAGTATCATTTTCAAATTACAAAGGGGACAAGAGCAAGCCAGTAAAGAAGCAAGTCATTGTTTTACTTGAAATTGAAACATGCAGGAACTACATATTATTTACTGCTGACTGTATTTCAAATGGTTCAGGTTTTTATGGTTTAGGTTTTTATGCTTACTTTTGAATGTTTTTTTTGCACCTCAGTAGTGGGCTCATATTGCATTCATGAAAGAAACAATGATCTACAGTACATGTGTTTGGAACTTTTCCAGCATAATGTATCACTAGCCACCTGACCTGCAGGTGCAAAGAATTGATGCTTATATCCAATTATATTATTATGACAACATCAAAGTGTACTGTAGCTTAGAACTGTATTCCTCCCCACAAGTAACTAGATCATTTGAAGGGGAAAATGTTCAAACAAATTAAAAACATCAGAGCTCATGTGCTGTACAGCAGCAGGCTTTCTGTATGATCTGTAATTTTGTAAATGCCTAATCCATTTTATAAGAACACTTCATATTTTTCAGGCTGATTTTGTTCTTATAAAAATGATACTTTTTTTGCAAAATTTCAGCCTGATGTTCTTAATCCACGTGTTCTTATATGCGGGTGTTTACTGTATGGGTAACGAAGAAAATGGTTAAGCTGACCTGCTACTAAAAGAGTTTTGACTTAGAAAGAGAAACAAAGACACCGAACTGAAAAAAGAAAAATAACTTACTGGTCCTTACTATTCAAAATATTTTCACTGACAGTGAGTAAAAGTCTCGTAACGATTATGTGAGGTCATGTAGAGCGCTGTTAAAATCCAAAGATGAAGATTTTACAAGTTATATTTTCTTTTCTGAAAGAGTTTATTTGGCAAGTTTGCATTATTATGCAAGATGGTGAAAAGGCCATATTCTTCAAGTTCGTTGATTCTTTGTGACATTTTTTCAATCATTACTTATCGACTAATCTACTTTTAAAAATAAATACGACAATGACAAAAAGTTCATAAAAACAAAAACAAATCAAACGTGCATTTGCAGCAATTTAAAGAGGTGAAAAGCAAGACGAACACGACTCACGAATACGATTTGACTGTTCATTTATCAATTTTTACGGGCATTTCAGAGCATATAGAGCTTTAGGATCAATGCAGATTTATCAACTATTCACAACAAAAAATAACTTTTCATACAAGATGTTGGTCAACAAAGTAAGACTGCCAGTTCAGGTAATGGATGGAAATTTAGCACAATGTGTGATCAAGCAACACGAGCTAGCTATACTACGCCGTTCTGTTAAACTGTGTGAGCTTTTTAGAGGCCGTGAAAATTTTGAAAACATGAACAATCTGTAATCAGAACTGATGACGAAAATTTCAGCGGAAAAGTGACAGTACAGGACAAGAAACGTGGCGCCTGTATGTTTACATTTACCGTCGATATATTTGAAATAACTCCTGAAAGCTATTTATTTCTTTTTGTAAGATGTTTCTCCAAAGCTAATACCTTTTTGTGTTTTTGTTGTTGTTTTTAATTTGATTCTTGTACCGTAATTCATTGATTTGCATTAAAACGCTTCTATTTGTCATTGTACTCATCTGCAAGTTAAAATGTCAAAAGTTCACACATACTAGCTATTTTTTTAAACGAGTTACGCAGTATTCACATTTGATAATTAAAAATACACCGCCGTATTAGATAGCTAGATTACCAATAAGTTATTCATTACACATTTCACCAGAAAAGTGAAGTTTTGTCGATTTTTATATCATTATAAATCTAAAAGAGCGTGATAAAGCGAAAAGCGCATAGAGATTTGTTTACAACTCAAAGAAGCTTCTCATTGGACAATCCATTTTAATTGACAAGTGCGATTTTTACCATGATATCTGCAAGTTGATACTGTTACTCACAAAATACGGTCGGATATTTTTTGCATTTTTGTACATATTTTTTTGCGTTTAAAAAATGTTGTCGCATGCATAAAGATATGAATATTTCTATGCATTATTTGATTATTTGATCATGAAAAGAAAATGACGTAGCAAAAAAAGGGAAAAATTATGTTATTTTCTTTCCATGATTATTTAAATGAATTTAGTCATTCGTTAATTCATTTATTTGTTTGCTTTTCTTACCTATAGTCATTTTTTTATTGATTGATTGATTGATCAACAATTTTGATAACTGGTAGTGAATGAATAAAAGAAGGAATGAATGATTGAATGAATAATTCATTTCATTCAGAATCGGTGCTCCGCTTTTAGGTTTACCTAATTTTTATATTATGTTCTATAACATGCACCTAATTCAAAAATGTAATTGGAACGAATACTTCATTTTGGATGTTCATTATACAGCCAAAAAGGTCTAAGGGTGATGAAAAGTATTTTGAATGTATTAATACGGCGCATGTATACTGCATACTACATTGCCAACAATCAAAGAACTGGAGCAGAAGAGGTTGATGTTGAATCCAATCTATAACATACACAAGTCAATTTGATCCAGGCACTTAAGGTCGATTCGATCCATTTCACAAGTCAATTTGATCAGGTCAGTTCGATCCACATTCAAATTGAACAGAAAAATCATGTATTTGAATTGAATGCAAGGTTTGTAAATAAATGATAAAGATGGTTGTGGAATGTTTTGAAAATGAATTTGCGTTCGCGCACATCTCATCATATGTCAATGGCTACAAACGTCAGTTGCGTTACAGGAATCTGGTTGTCTTATAACCTCTCTTACATTAATATTTTAAACAAAGTATCAGCAGTGTTCTTGATTTTACTTATCACAAAATGATACGAATTCACGAAATAAAAAGCCGTTGTTTGAAAAGCAAAAAACAAAATAAAAAGAAAAACAAAGTGCCGCGAAGTTTCAAAAAACTTCTCCAATTGTGTTTTACTGAAATTTCATGAAAATACGCCATATACATCCAAACGTATTTCACATCTTTGCAATGCAGTTTTTTTATTTTATTATAGTTACTAAATTTGAGAGGTTCATAAACTGAAAACAATGTAAAAGCTAACGCAAACTTTTATCACACTTTCACTGGTCGGCGGATTTGTAAACAAACTTGTCACACATTAATTTTGTTTTCTTCACTTGTTGACTTTAAACTTCAGACTTTAAGTTTATTTTGCACTATTTGGTTATGGATATAATTTAAACGACCTATTTAAACGATTCGTACATGTTTTTGGTGTTCATAATGCTAATTTTGATGCATTTAAATGGCTTCTCAAATGCTGGCACCTCTCTAGACATTTCGTCTCCGTTCGTGTAGTTCTGATTTTTGTATTGTTTTCATAGTTTGAACTATCTAATTAAACAATCTTTTTACTTTCACTTTAAAATCACTAAAGAGATACGAATGTTTAACTGTGAGTAGGGAAGAGAAAAACCTGATAGGAATATAAGATGTATAAATTCTTCCTGCGCGAAAAGAACTCCACATGACTCTAATGAACTGTTTCACTCATTGAATTTGTCGACTCAACAACTTAATTCGTGTTCTACGCCTCAGTTATCAAAATGTGCATTTGCTATATAAAGTTATGTTTAACATGGAAGTTATTCTCAGTTTAAGTCCACAGTGATCGTTAGTTGGAGTTTTGTTTACTGTTAGTACGATCCATTGTCAAGCAAACAATTTTTATCGGTTTATATTCTCGTTAAATTATAAACACTAGTTTTTGCTTCCTTGACTCTTATTACAAATGTCTTTCTTTATAATGTGACAAAGGAAAAAGTTTACATGAGTCAATATTGAATAAATTATGAAGTTGCTACAGTTTAAAATTGTTTGATATTGACTAAAATTTATTCAAGTTGAAATCAGTTTACTTAAATGTTTTAGGCCATCCCATGCAACTGACATTGTAAGCTTCCTAAACTTTTAATTGGCTCTATGGTTTGCCACAACATTTCATTTCATTCTATTAGTTCCTCCATGTGGAGGAAGTGGTCGTCATCTCTTTTGACCAAAACTCTAATAACACTTCTTCTTTGCTATCTTCGGATAGCTCAGATGGCTTTTGCTTCTAAAGATATAGGCCGAATCAATTTACATGCAATATCATACAATACAAATCAACAATTATCACATCTTGTCACCAATGGGTAGTTTCTGCTACAGGTTTGTCGCGCTGTTATTTGTAATGCAGTCGTTACTGGTTTGTCACACTGTTATTTGCAATGTAGTTGTTACTGGTTCGTCACATCGTTATTTGTAATGTAGTCGTTACTGGTTTGTCACACAGTTATTACTTGTGCCCAGACTTCACCAGCACGAGTCTTAAAATGCAGCGGATATTTTTTTCTGTCGAAGTCTAACTTTTTCTCATGTTCAGACTTGCCCGCTTGAGCTAATTTCAACCTTCTGTTTTGCCTTCTCGTAATAATGTAAAAGAGCACAAGGAGCCATTTGCTAGTATTTGTGTACTAAAATCTGCTTGTACAGGTTAACTTCGATCTGACGAGGGTCTGTGTGCTAGACTCATGTATAAAAGTCAAATGAAAAGTTAAAAAATCAAGTGTTTACAACTGTTTTAACAGAAAATATGAATGGCCAATACAAGAGAACAATAATAGAATGGAATATATAATAAAATACTTACAAATTGTGTAGAATTACATGGCAAAATTGGCTGTTTTTACGTGTAATCTCGGATCATGGTTTCCATAAACATGCATTGGCCAAGATGCGAAAAAGGCCTATCGGGGGGTCCCCTACGGGGCTACTGAACAAAACAAAACTAACGTTTTCAACACTCCTTCCCAGTCCGGAGATTACAATGTGTTATCGAGCAACGAATTGCTACAAAAATGTTAACAATAATAAATGTCTGACTCATCAATTTGAGTCAAGTTCCTATTTTGTGGCAATTAGGCATAACTTGTGTATTGGTTGATTGTACTTGCCAGTTTCCGTTTTGATTCTCACTTTTCTGACAAGACCATCAGAACCTGGGTATATAGCGGTTATCAGAGCCATCTTCCACTTAGATCTCTTATGATCTGGATCAATTTCAAGTACAAGATCACCAACTTGAATATTCTCTTTAGTATGAAACCACTTGTTTCGAGGCAGGAGGTTTGGTTCTCAACCAGCACTTCCAAAATTCAGTAATTCTTTGTTGGGTACTCTTAATAAGATCTCGTGGATTCACTCTTTCCTCTAGTTTAGGCTGAGGTGTCTGCTGGTGGTTTCCAATGAGAAGATCATGTGTTATGGGAGGACATTTCCATATGTCGTTGGAGTTCAGGTACAAAGGACGTCCATTTATCAGGTAGGTTACCTCAGTAAGGAATATAGTGTTTTAATATATTTTGTGATGGTGTGGCGAAAAAACACAATAAGATAAGACGATTTCTTTCCCTGGTTTAAACAGTTTTATTTTCCGCCATGTTGTTCTCCATGTGTTCTGTCCCATGATTCCTCGGTTACACAGGGAGTCCGATTATCGTGGCGAGTCCACGACACTCCCAACAACAACAAAAATACTAAGTAACAATAGAAAGTTTAACAAGTATTAGTAAAGTCAATAAATTTTCAATAGTTTAAGTTCATTGTAGTAACTTGGGGGCAACTTGCTTTAGCCACGCTTTCGCCTTCTTAGCGGCTCGTCTACTTGGTCGACTGCTCATCTGGATTGGTTGACTACTCGTCTGCATTGGGGGAGCATCATTTACTTTATCTTGAACTTTATCTTCAATACAACTGGATTTCTCAGATGAACATTCCAATGGGTACAATAAATTCAATGGTCTAATTACAACTCTTTTAGAAGGTAGTGTCACTTCAGCAGACCTTATCTGTCCATCTTTACTTCTGATGAGGTTCTGGACAATAGCTAATTTCCATGAACCTCGAGGCAATGATTCATGCAGCAGTACTACATCACCAACGGATATAGTTTCAGTTGATGTTATACGTCGTGATTTCAAGTTAGGGTTGCGATGTCTTTCACGCAAACTGAGTAAGTAATCTTCTGCCCATGTCTTCCAAAAGTGATTCAATTGTAATTGACTATCCAAGTTTGTAGTAGATTATCCGCTGAACTGCGACCTAAAGTGAAGTCTGGGTCTTCCTCAAAGTTCCATTCTGGTGTTCCTGGTTTAATATTCATGTTCATTCTTAAAAAACACTGTGGTGAAAGTACTGGTTGATCCTCAATATCATCAGACAAATATACTAGTGGTCTTGTGTTCAAAACAGCAGCTATCTCAGTTTGGCTATAGTTAAAGTGTCTTCTATACGATTCCAGTACATGCCAAGTACTTTCACTGTTGCTTTGTCGCTGAGTTTGTCTTTCTCTGGAATTTGATTCAGTAGTTCTTCCGAGTTTGACGTCCACTCTCGTAGATTCATCGAGGCTCTTTCAAAGATTGCTTTGCTTTCTTCGTAAAGTTGGACAGCATGTTCAATGGTATCCGTACCATAAATCACATTGTCAACATAAATGTTCTCACGAATGAGTTGAGCTGTTTTACTCCCTTCCTTGTTTAGATGGAATGCAATTGTGTTGGCTAACAGGAAAGGGGTTGAAATGATGCCAAAAGGCAAGCGAGTGAAACGATACGTTTGAATGTTTCCTGCTATCTGATCTTTGTTAGGGTCAGCTAGCCATACAAATCTTGTAATGTCTCTTTCTGGTTCTTGTAGTCCTACTTGGAGAAATGCTTTCTCAATGTCTGATATCATTGCTATTGCATTGCATCTAAATCGCAGTAGCAATCCACTTAAGTTTTCGAGCATCACTGGTCCTCGATGGAGGCAGTCATTTAAACTACAGTTCCTTTCATCTGTTTTCGCAGAGGCATCATATACGATGCGAACCTTTGTAGTTGAGTTGGTAGGAGTGATAACTGGATGATGTGGAATGTAATGTTTCTTGTGATCATTGTTCTCTTCAGTGGTTACCTTCTCAATCACTCCTTTCTTTAGCTGATCTTGTATGATAGAATCATACTGTTCAAGTAGTTGTGGTGTCCTTTTCAACCTTGGTACAAGTGATTTCAGTCTTCCGACAGCCAGTCCATAGTTGTCCGGTAAGTCTTCTGCATTCTCCTTCCAGGGCCAGGTTGTATAGTATCTGTTGTCTTCATATTGGATAGTGTCATTGAATGTTTTAGTTGCTATGTGATCATCTGTAATAGTAGGTGAGTCTTTGATTCCGATAGTTTCGAGATCCCAGAATTCTTTGGTTGGTTTCATATCAAGTGAATGATCTGGATCACAAAAATGCATATTTGCAGGTGTGTTAGTTTGAAAGGTGTTCACTAACAATGTTGGTGACTCTAACTTTGATGTATTCTCTGATTTAGTGTGAGTTCGTCCAGTTAGAATCCAACCAAGTTTGGATCCTAGTAGGTATAGTCCATCTTCTAGTTGTACCCTCATAGGCTCAATGAAATCTAAGTAATAATCATTTCCAATTAAAATGTCAATGTTTGAAGTTTCCGGTTCTTTCGGTATAATGTCAGCTAGAGGTATGTCTTTGAGTAGATGATTGTTCATTATGCTAGCCTTGATTGGCATTCGTTGTACTTTGCCAGTTATTTCTGGTACCACATTTACAGTTAGTTTAATGGTACTGTTATCCTTCAATGGTAGTTCAATAGTGGTTGTTGGCGTCTTGATGACAGTGCTTGATGAATTGCCGAAGGTGACAAGTTTAATTTCTTCAGTCTTTCCCATTTTCAAGTTTAGATCCTTTGCAAGTTTCTGTGTAATATATGATCTGTAACTTCCAGAATCAAAAAGTACCTTTACAGTTTTTGATGAGTTTAAGTTACTTGGATTATGAACTTCTGTAGTTGCAGTTTGCATTATGACTGTATCTTCTGTTGCTAGAGTTGCAGGTTCACTGTTAGGTACGTTGCTAGGTAAGTTCTCTGTTGCTACTGTTGATGCTTCAGCTGGATGACACTGTGAAAATTGTTTAGGACAAAGAGTTCTATGATGATTGTGCCTTTTGGAGCAATAATAACATGCCTTTGTTATAAGACATTCCTTTACCATATGTCTTTTGCTTAGACAATTGTAGCACTGGCCTTTAATCTTTGACTTTCTTTCTAGTAGTGTTGTGTAAGTAGTACACTCATCAGACCAGTGGTTTTGATTGCAGTGTGCACACATCTTCTTTGGTGTTGTAGTTGGATTGTCTTTCTGAACTTGAAGTAGGGCTTCTGATGTCATCACATGTTTTCTTTGGGGTTGATGACTTGGTGTTGTGTTGTTGACAACTTTAGTAGATATATCTCTTGAAGTAGCATTGGTGTGTGTAGTAAATGGTGCCTTTGTCAAGGTTGCATGGTTCATCATTCTTTCGGATGACTCTCTTGCCGCTACATAGCTTTCTAATTCTTCAAGTAATTTATTCACTGTCCACTTATTTGATCTTCCTTTCTGGATCTCAAGTTGCAATAACACTTCCTTCGGTAGTTTCGATGTAATCATTGGGATGAAAATATGTTGATTTGTATCTTGTTTCAGGACTGATAGGCTTCTTAGATGTGTTTTAATATTATCAAGGAATGATCTTAAGTTTGCAATGTTATTTCTTACAGTAGGGAGTTCTATCAGTTCAGTATAGTGTGTATTCACTATTGTTTGTACATCTCCAAATCTTTCTTTCAAAATTTTTAGAGCTTCATCATAGTTATTGCTGGTAACACTTAGTCCACTTATAGCCTCACTAGCCTTTCCAGTTAGTTTGCTCTTCAAGTAGGTAAACTTTTCTATGTTAGAAATGTCAGACTTATCAATGCAGGTTTCAAACAAGTCCCAAAAGGATTGAAATTCAGTTATTTCACCATTAAACGATGGTATTTCAATTTTTGGGAGCTTTACCTTGTCAAGTGGCTTAGTGGGTGACTTCTTTTCGTTTGATGTTGTCATTCTCTCCAAAAGTTCGGTTTGAGTTTGCAGTATTTTCTCCAAGTGACTAGTTTCCATTTTCTTCTGTTCTTTCAAAGTATTTTCTAGATCAGTGAGTTCGCCAATTGTTTCCAGTACGATTTCCATGAATCTTGAGGTTCTTTCCTCCTCTTGAAGTTGTAATTCTCTTTCTTCTTCTTTAAGTTTTGCTGCCTCGATTTCGATGGCTAATCTTTCGCATATGTCTTCAAGTTTCGATATGTATTCTTTCAGTTTTCTAAGTGAATTTGTTATTTTACCTTGCAGTGATGCATCATCTTCCTTTAATTCAGCAGTAAGTAGAGGCTTTACCTTGTCTAGTTCTCTTGTAAGTAAGTTTGAGTAGCGTGTTCTCATCCCTTTAAGATGAGAAAGTGACATGGTGAGTTTCCGATGACTTTTCGCCGATATTTTCTTCTTTAATCCTTCTGTACTCCAGTAGTTATTTGCTTGACTGTAATTGTTTACTTTTTCCGATGGGTTTCGGCACCATGTGGCGAAAAAACACAATAAGATAAGACGATTTCTTTCCCTGGTTTAAACAGTTTTATTTTCCGCCATGTTGTTCTCCATGTGTTCTGTCCCATGATTCCTCGGTTACACAGGGAGTCCGATTATCGTGGCGAGTCCACGACAGATGGTATCATAATAATTGGCTCATACATCGAATCCAAGCAGTCACCACCCCTGACACAGTTGCCAATGAGACATTAAAACGATGGGCAAGGTCTCTTTCAAACAATCCAAGACGAAGTCACATCATAACAAGAATAAATTCCTGTATCTTTGTAAAGCAACGATGCCTGCCAGCAATTGTTGACAAAGAGATACGAGAAAGATTTTCTGATGTTCTTATACTATGTACTTTGCAGAATCCTCAATGATACTGTAGCTCAGACACATGGCTTTATAATCAGAAAAACCTGTGTAAAATGTTATATCTTCATCACTATTCTTGTATTTCTCAATGTCAAATTGAGGATTCTCTAAAGAATACTGCAGCTTCCTGACTTCTAAGTTTAATTTCTCATTCAAATCCCTCAGAAGATTATTTTAATTATGGTGCTCCGCTTGCGCGGGACTTCGGCCCGCGCGGAGCTCCGCTATGAATATGCACAATGAAATTTGAATGTTATGTCATACCTGATCCTCAACTTCTGCTTTTGATATTGTTTCTGTTTGCAAATCTTTGTGCAAGGGTTTAATATAAACTTTGGCTTGGAAGCCAGTTCTTTAATGTGGCTTGCTGTATGAGGTGGCTTAATAATGTGAAATCCACTATCATCCCCACTCCCCCTCTGATAAAGAAACAGGTTGAACCCTCCTCCTTCTTTAAGAGGGATGTACTCATTCAGCAGACTTTCATATATAAGGTCGTTAGTAGAAAAAACTAAGCTGCGATGTCCCAAACTACAGTTTGCAAGAGATGTTCTTTCTCTAACTGAAGTTGGTGGGGCTAATGAATTTCTTGATGACAGACAGACAAACTTTATGGTGCAAGTAGTTGCCTTTCCCTTTCCCTTTGATTGCTTGTTTGCAGCTTTCTGGCTATATCCAAATAGTTTTCTTTGTTCTGAAGCTACTGACATAGTATTACTTGATTGACCAGCTAAAACATTAAGAATTAAATCAGAAATTAGGCTGACATTTCATAATAATACTATTTCATTTTAAAATGCTATGTGGTTACTTAACTTTCAATTAAGTGAATTATAGCAAATTATAGCTAAAAGAATTCACGGTCTGTAGTCACATTGTACAATGTGTTTGACTACGTTACAGTTTTAGAATTGTCAGTTAAGGTAGTACTGGACCTTTGCTACTGCGCCTCCAGCTCGCGCATGTTGATCTCAAGAAAATTTCATAATAAGCTAAAATGAAAACGAGCATCTGAGGCAAAATATACTTATTTACTGACTTTTTGTTCAATAAAACTTCATAACGTTAGATGAGGCCCTTATACAGAGCTAGTGCCCATGTCCGTTATCTTAAAAGAGGGCTTTTTAGACTTGACAAATTCCCAATTTCTATGATAAGCACGTACTTTTCATGGTCAACTTTTGCTGTACATTCAGTACATTTTACGATCGCAATTAACAGCTACATTCAGTATTTCACTAGAAAAACTCACCTTCAATCTTTGGGTTTTCTCGCTGTAAAGTCGAAAAGCGATCTGCCACTTTCAGAAGGGTCATCATCAGCCATGTTTCAATCCTCTGTAAGAGGAGCTTACGACCCGAGGGAATGATCACGTGTTTTGGATAAGACAAAAAATGTTGCTTTGGGGGAGGGTTTATGTGAGTTTGAGTTCCACAGCTATCCATCGGGGGTACGGAAAGTTACCTTTTTCTCCCGTCCCCCTACCCAACAGTGTTGGAATTGGTATTTTCTGAGCCCGCGTTGACTGGACGAAAGTGGCATGCGGAAGGATGTTCGATTGCGAGAAAGTTGAATATTGAATTCGTTAAAGTACAAAGTTCGATTGCAGAAACATCGACAATATTTAGAAAACTTGCAAGTTGGACTATGAAGCATAGGATGTTGGATTCTTGAAACAACAAAGTTGAATGTCCGATTATAAAAAAGGTCGAATAGAAGAAGTACAATTTTGAATTGGAAATTGAACGGCATATTAAACTGTCCTCATCACCATCAGTAGACTATCAGTGTGTTGCTAACACTATTCTGAACGCATGAACAAGGCACGATTGCAGGTCTAGTTTGTAATGTAGTCATTACTGGTTGGTCACACTGTTATTTCTAATCCAATCAAGTCCATATTTCACCTGTACTGAAATGGCACATTTGTCCTTTTCATTGTCTGGTTTAGGGACAACCTTTACTTTCACATCATCATTTGACTCTCATTAAATTTAAAATAATATAAAAATCAGGTAAACCTAATAGCGGAGCTCCGATTTAAAGAAGATTGTTATAGGCAATGTTCTATAGAGAGTAGTTGAACATACAAATGATCATAAAATTGAATTACATTTATTGTCCTTCAAACAACATAGTATACTACAATTAGCGAAATTGAATTATAATTAAACAGTTGATAGAAAAATGGCTCTTTATTGTAAAAGCCTATCCATTTTTAGTTACATGTCTGTCATTTAATAACATGGGAAATTACAATTTTCAAGAAAAATTGATAAAATAAATTGTGCATGATGAAAATTTAGGTATCTTGACTCTTTCATCGAGATACCAGCACTAATATTGTTGCAATATTATGTATTTTTCTATTGTTAAAACGCACTTCAGTCTACAGAAAATGTGATTATCTGATGCCAGAAATGAACAAAAACACACACAGTTGGCAAAACAAAGTTGCCATGAAACAATACAATTGAATTAATTATATTGATCAAAAGAAAATCCAAGAGCATTTTATGTAGATGTGGTATCAGGGTAGCGTAATTTCTTGCTCTGTCTTGATATCAATGTCTAGAATAGACAAAAGAGGTATTTATTCATACTCATGGAATGATCAATTTCTTTGGGCGTTCATCCCATGGAACTTTCATTCCAAGTATCAAGAATAAAAAAATAAGGGAAAATTGTATTATGTGCCTTTGACAGTGATTGCACCCACACCTGAGGTATTCTAGCTACTCCTACGTGTTACCCACAACACTAGCTAGGAAAACCACAACCAGAAAAATAAAATGCTATCCAACAAGTAATGCATTAACTAACCCCCCCCCCCCTCCCCCAACCAAAAACAAAAAACAAAAAAACAAACAAACAAACAAAAAAAAACAACAACAACAACATCAATCAAACAAAAACAAAACAAAAACAATACCCTATCAGGTATAACAAATAAAGCTTACTACCCCCACAATAATAACAGTAGTTATCAACCAATCAATCATCCTATAATTACAATGGTACTTACAACCCATACGGAAGTTGATGAGGAAAAGCCATGCCACATGTACACTAATACGGAGAAGGTAATCCTTGTTAGGGATCTTGGGAACTAAATGCTCTACAGCAATGAATATATATATATATATATTTACAAATAACTCTCAATACACCCACCAATATATCAAGAATTACAGAGACTGATGGACAGACAGACCTACCTATGAATGTATATAATCTCATAAATCCCATAGATTGTCAATATTTTTGTAAGAAGTCTGTCTTGCAAAATGTTCTAGTAGAAGTCTGCAAAGAAATACATGCCATAGACTGAGACCCAAATACATATCAAGTAAATGTAATGCTATATCAACTAATAATAATAATAATAATAATAATAATAATAATAATAATAATAATAATAATTTTTTTTTTTTTTTTTTTTTAATAATAATAATAATAATCCTTTATTACAATTCATCTTCAAAAAAAAAATATATATATATGGTTAAAAATTATATAATATTTACAAAATGATAAAAAAAACATGAAATTGATATAGTTCATTAATTTAAATGTTCTGCATATTGTTTGTTCATAATTATATACATTTTATATAATTTATATACATTTTATAAAATTATAATTTAAGAAAATTCTAAAAAATATTATAGGTAAACAAATAAAATTCAGGTAAAATAATAATAATAATAATAATAAAAATAATAATAAATTAATTCAAATGGCTTTCTGCAGCTTGTATCGCAAAGTCTGAGTTTTGAACGTCATTTGTAATTCTTCTGGTAGTTCGTGAACCTCGAATGCAGATAAGTGAAGATCGTAACAATGAGAAGCAAATCTTTGCTCTGATCCATGCGATAGTAGTGTGGTATTCTTCTCCTTTCTTGACAGATATCAGATGAGCTAAACGGCTGTGATAGGTCTTACATTCTTGGCTCATTCCTCCTGTACTGGTAAAAATAAGGGGAGTGAATGTGCCGTGTTCAATTTCATTTACTCTCTCAGCATATTTCCGTTTTTTCTCTTCTTCATGCATTTCGTAGATCTTTGAGAGTTCAAGGTCCTTGTAGCTTTCAGCATTAGGGTAGCATACTCTGACGTCAAAAAACGCGGAGCGTTGTTTCTCCCAAAACCCTCTAGCGTGTATGTCGAGTCTTGCATTTGGGGCCTTGTTCGCAACTTTACTCAGACCCTCATTGGTGATGTCCTGTAGGATAGGCTCTACTTCTACGTCATTACAGACTGACCTTAACAATTCGGCCTCTAGATTGCGAAGTTCGTCGTGGCGTTGTATGATGAATCCACCACGGCGGCACACCATGGCATGTTCCACAGAGAAGTCATCGCCGCAAACACATTTCGAAGGGATATCATTTAGTGGCCAATTGTATCGTAGTCGAAGGGCATCTCTAAATTCTCGCTTGCTGAGATCGAAGCCCATATAATAATAATAATAATAATAATAATAATAATAATAATAATAATAATAATAATAATAATAATAATGGAAACTTTATTGAGTTTTTTACCTAAAGTACAATTGTAAATCTCACTAATAATAGGTAATTTACAATTGGCTACTTGAATCTATTACAAAACATAAGAAAAACGATTTTCACTAATACTGCAACAACTCTGGATTGTTCCATTCTTTGTTTCTGCAGCAGAAAATATAATAAGACGATCTAATGGCAATATTCATTAACTTCTTAATTATGTGGAGTCGTTCGTTGTTATAAAAATGAAGATCTTCTAACATGTTGATAAAATTTGCAGAATCGTTAGCGAATACACCAAGCGCACTGATTGACAGATTTACAAAAACTACATTTTTATAATGACTTTTCAAGCTATGTACAGACTCTTTATATTTGGCTTTTTTACGAGTAATATTTTTTTGTAGATTTGATTCATAACCCACTGTTAGTTCAAGTATGTACAGGCACTCATCATTTTTAGTAGATATCAATAGATCTGGACGGTATTCATCACCAGTAATTGTTGACAGACTCTTGAAGTTAGATAGGTCGGCATATAGGGACGCTTCTACAATCGATTGAAAGGTTTTAGCGAGATGGAGAAGGACAGAGTCGTGTCTCCAAGTGAACCGACCTTGTTCAAGATATGAGTTACATCCAGCAATTACATGTAGAAGAGATTCAGGTTGAAGGCATAAGGTACAGTCTGAGGATGGTGAAAGACCCCACTTGGCTAGATTTTTGCGTGTAGGTAAAGTGTTGTTGATGTATCGAATTGTGAAGTTGAAAATGTTTTTTGGTAATTTAGATTGTACAGTGGACCAAATGTTGTTTAGTTTAGGGAGTGAGAATTTTACTACACTTGAGAAGAAGCTACCTTGAGATAGTAGTTGGTTTTGTAGCTTCTCTTCATGTACAGCTTGGAAGTCTTTCGCCACATCTTTGGTAGACTTGTAGACGTCATACTGCAGATTAGTGTGGGTACTCGTTGATTTCCATAGTTGTTTTATTGACTCGTTGGGGGAATTCTTTAGGGCTTTTCTTGACACTGATTGGCACTGGATGAACTTAACTGAAGGAGGAATGATGTTTTGACCATATTTATTACAGGGGAGAAAAATGTTGCTTAGCGTTCCACATATGGGGATATTTAACCATTTACGCATATACCCTAACACTAAGGAATCGAGACTTTCTTGAACCCAAGTCTTGGATAAATCTGCAACAGTGAAGTGCCAAGAAACTTTTGATAAGACATACCGGTTATAGAGGAGAAGTTTATTTTTTGGGTGTAAAGGCTTTCGGTCAATTTCGGACATTAATTTTTCAAAAGTAGTAATAAGTTCAGATTTATGTTTTTTGTTCGACATTTCAAAGTCAAAGTGCCTTCCTAGGTAGCAAAAAGAGTCACTCAATTTCACACAAGGAACCATATCGTTGTTAATTAAGAGTTTAGGGAGAAATTGCACTGATTTTGATGAATTCTTTTTGATGCCAAATGTTGAACACTTGTCAACTCTGATTTTCATGTCAGCCCATTGACACCATAATGAAAACCGATTTAGTAGGTGTTGATTTTCGTTTTCTTGACCAGAAACAACAGCAGCATCATCAGCAAATTGGAACCAGTGAATTGGGTTAAGAAAAAGACCAAGTTGACGAAGTGAGAAACCAAACTGTTGATATTTGTCTACCTTTATGTGTTGAATAAATGTATTAAAACACATATTAAACAGAAGCGGACTTAAACAGTCACCTTGAAGGACTCCACGGCCTACGTTGATGAATGGAGTTTGGAATTTAGATGTGATTATTGATGTCGTGAAATCGGTATAAAGACTACTAATGAGTGTTTTGATGTGAACAGGAACGTGATGATAGTCGAGGACAGATTGAATGAGATTATGATGAACCTCTCCAAACGCATTTTTTAGGTCAAGTAGTGTTATGATAAGAGAGCGTTGTTTGATGCGTGCTTTATTGATGATATGAGCCATTTGAGCAGTGTGTTCTAATGTTCCAGATATGCCGGGTGTAAAGCCTTTTTGAATATTATGTTCGATGAGGTTATTTTTCGAAAGGAATGAGAAGATTGAATTTCGGAGACATGAAGTGAAAACTTTTAATGGGATGGATTCTAGTGTTATTGGACGAAAATTTGCAGGATTGTTTGTTTCTCCTTTTTTATGAATAAGAATAGTACAAGCTTTTTTCCATTCATAAGGGACGGATAATAATAATAATAATAATAATAATAATAATAATTCATTCCTTAAAAATGCACAAATACAAACGTCATGATGCTTTTGAACATGTTGAAAAATACTTAAAATTTATGTTTACCTGGGTAGAATATAATGATATTTATGAAAGGTATATAAAAATAGCTAATATTGTTCAGAACAATATCACAAGAAGCATATTGCCAACCATCCGATGTTGGAATTTGTTACACATGTGACTGTTTACCATTTCAAAGTACCTACAATCTCATAGTTACTTGATTGCTTACATCATTCAGATAGCTTAATCTTCTGTAGTCATAAGACATTTTTACAGCTGTTTATTGCCTACAATCTGATACTTGATTGCTTACAGCATTGATAGCTAGCTTCTGTAGTTATAAGACATTTTTTACAATTTATTGCCTACAATCTGATACTTGATTGCTTACAGCATTGATAGCTAGCTTCTGTAGTCATAAGACATTTTTACAGCTGTTTATTGCCTACAATCTGATACTTGATTGCTTACAGCATTGATAGCTAGCTTCTGTAGTCATAAGACATTTTTTTACAGTTTATTGCCTACAATCTGATACTTGATTGCTTACAGCATTGATAGCTAGCTTCTGTAGTCATAAGACATTTTTTAACAGTTTATTGTCTACAATCTCATACTTGATTGCTTACAGCATTGATAGCTAGCTTCTGTAGTCATAAGATATTTTTTTTACAGTTTATTGTCTACAATCTCATACTTGATTGCTTACAGCATTGATAGCTAGCTTCTGTAGTCATAAGATATTTTTTTTACAGTTTATTGCCTACAATCTGATACTTGATTGCTTACAGCATTGAAAGCTAGCTTCTGTAGTCATAAGACATTTTTTTTACAGTTTATTGCCTACAATCTGATACTTGATTGCTTACAGCATTGATAGCTAGCTTCTGTAGTCATAAGATATTTTTTATAGTTTATTGCCTACAATCTCATACTTAATTGCTTACAGCATTGGTAGCTTCTTGTAGTTATAACACATTTTACAGCTGTTTTTATTCAGTCAATTCAGGCTATGGACTGAGCCCAACCAACAAGCCTGTTGAAAGTTGACTCTTCATATGCCCTTTCTCTACTGCAACATTCCATAGACATTGAGTGCAACCTTTCTATTTCTGCTGTTCGAGCACGTGTTGTTGCAGTGTTGACTTCTTTAAATCTGTCCTCATTTATGAGAACACCCTCGTGGAAAGCAAAATCAGGATCCATTTGTGGTCCTCCTGCTGACTTGGCTCTTGACAAGGCAACATAAAGTGCTCCAGGATTTTTAGCTTCAAATGCATGATTTCCACGATGAATCACAACATATCTAAAGGCTTCACCTTCACCAACTGTCATACCTTGACATTTATGAATGCTTGTTCCCCAGGCAAGTCTTAGTGGAACCTGCAAACGTTTGCAGCGACATGCACACTCGACAGATCTACTAATAGGCACAATTGGTACAATTTTTGGATGCTCTTCAAGAAAGGCTGATCATCGGTACCCGCTGAAACGTACCGAAACAAAATCAGGCTGTGGTGGTGGATCATCAGTTGGTCGTCGACCATCAAGGTAAACAATATCTACCACTGTGCCAACTGCTCCATTGTACAAACCCCATTCAGCTTTGATATTTGTCACAAGCATGACCTTGCTGTCACGGCAAAGATAAAGGAGTTGCAGTAATCCTCCTGCCTTGTTGCTATCAGCCTTCTGAGCATGCTTGCCATTATTTACAGCTTTGATCTTTGCTACAGGATGTCCAGGAAGCTGGTTACACTCAAGCAACTTTTTCTTGTTACGTTCCCACTCCAAACGATGTGTTGGAAACACAAACAGGCCATTATTATCCGTTATTTGCAGTAGCTCTTCTCCATGGGTCCTAGCTAGATTATGCCACTGGAATTGTTGGAGCCATTGAACTTGTTCAGGTGTAGTGCTGTAGGATCTCATGCACATAAGCACTTCTCGTAGCTGTACTTCAGATTCAGACTGTCTTATATTCTGAGTTAGTTCCACAGCACTATCAAATGTTGTCCACACCAATCGACCATGGTTAGAAGGTGCACTACGAGCATCAGGAACATATACAGGAGTGTCACAGACGGGAGGCAGCTGCATGTCATCTCCCATCATGACAACAACTGGAATCCCTCCCCAAAGCTCTTCTGATGAGTTTCCTCTATCCATACCATATCGTGCATGCTGTTCCATCCATCCCATGGTTGTACGGCCAAACATCAAGCGTACATCTCCAATCAGCACTTTCAAATTAGCACATTTGTTCTGGATCCTTTCTAGAACAACTCCAGATGGAATTGACAGTTCAGTACACGATCGTCCACCTGATGGCAGGGATAAAAAGCTGTGTGCAGTCCTGTCATCCACTAAATAAGCTGAATTACCAGTAGGAGTGATCACCTGTATGGCATCATTCATTCCAAAGACTTGCCGCACCAGTCGCTGTAAGCACTTGATTACATAATACTTTCCAGTTCCACCAGTTCCAGACACGACAAGTCTCAAGGGTGAGTAGTTATCACGATTTTCCACAAAGTTGTACAGAGTATACAGCACTAAGCTAACAATTGATCTCTGTTCTTCATTCAAAGTTGAAGGACTTACATCTGGCAACTGGACATTGCTGTTCATAGCACTTGTGTCTTCATTCTCGTCAATACGATGTTGTAGCCACTGTTTAAATTGATGAACTTCTGGTAATGGGATTGAAGAGTTACTCCAGTCAAATTGATCACCACCATCATCATATTGGAACTCACTTTCAACTCCTTCAAATTGATGATTCAGACCTGCATAAACGCCAACCCAGTCTGGCTGCACCTCTGCCTCATATGCATCTTCATCATCATCAGCTTCATATTGATCCTCATGTCGATGGTTTACTGCTTGTTGAGCTTTAATCACCTGAGCCTTCACAAATGAAGGACAATCATCACTGGGAAGAAATCGTTCAAAACGCTCAATCCATGATTCTTCATCTCTCTTCACTTCATGAATGCTAAACCAGTTGGGACAATGCAGCAGCATCATTGTGCGGCAATAATCTTCACTGAGTGGCAATGTTGCATATGTTGCACCACCACTTACAACTGGTACTTTACCATTTTGGAATGTAAAATCATACCAAGAGCACAATTCTTCACGTGGTCTTGCTAAATACTTATCCAGTGAACTGCTTGTGGTTGCTGTTTCACCATTTTGTTCAAGACGTCTTGAACCTGTCATTGATAAGTAGCTAAACTGTCTGCTGCAACGAAATAATGCCAAACCGCTTAGCTCAAAAGAAGCTTCTGGTCCACTAATATCTCTTCTTCCCACTGTTTTCATAAGTAGCTTGGCACAAATTGACCTTCCTGATACTTCGTCAGCTGAGTCCGTTGTAGCTACCATGTCTTTGAATAGATCAACAGTCGCACCAGTTGGTTCATTGTCCTTGCAGGCATATCCACATACATAGTCTGTAACAGATTATGATTTCATTTGCACTAGGGAAGTCTGGATTGGAGTTTGACACTATCAAACTAACATCACAATTTGCTCTCCACGACTGCAACTGATACCTTGAGTGCTGTATTACACGAGGATGATCACGAGGCAACTCAATTCTCAAAGCACCATTTTGGTCTTTCACAAATGCTGCTGAATCACGGGGTTCTTTTCCTCTATGGAATTCAGAGCCATATTCCATTATTTACATTACAGACTCGTTCATTTGGTTGAAGCCCTGGCTGAGGATGTCGTGGTGTCCTCAAACAGTAATCAGAGCAGGAATCAAGACCAACTCTATTAACCAACTGCAAATAATCTTCCAGTACTGCATCCTGTGTTGCAGATACATCCATCAACATCTTCACTAATGGATATTGGTCATTGGTTACAGGCTGAGCTGTACCTTCTGGTGGTGGCCAGAACTCTCTTTTTGGATTTCCTTCATCATCTTTACCTGCTGGGTGTGAAGCTGACATGGCAAACTTGTCTTCAACCCAAGTACTGAGACTTCAAACATACTCTTCTTCATCACATCCATCTTCTCTTGCACTGCTGAGCAACACATGTGGCTCTCGGTCACCTCTCCAACTAAGCTGATGCCAATGAATTTGTCCTCTTGACTTTGCAAATTCATAGGGATACCAGTAGTCGGTCACACCAAAGCTCTGGTTACGTGCATCGAAGTAAGATACCACGACATGTGTGTTCTCCTGTACTGCTTTGAATCGTGCATTGTTGTCTTCAAGTAGGTCAACAATTTCACCAGTAGTCTCCAAAATGTACTTTTCTAATAGTTTCCTTTAGGGTGGGAAGTAAAACTCAGCACAGCTCCCAGTCATGAAAAAGGATGGCAATCCATGTTTCTCATTTACCATAAACTCAATCAATGCCCGAAGCTCTCTCCGTCTTTGATTCCAATACTGTGAGGTGCCACGTAGACTTGCTCCAAAATACAGTAACTTATTGGCTATGTTTGTGTCCCCTCTTGCCAGACGCTCTTGCAGATCAGCTACAGTAATGTGCGGTTCTCCTAACTGCTGGTCAACAAAATAAGGACTTTGTTCTAGGGCTCGTTTTCTCATGATCATGTTGTGTACCACAAACTTCCATACTTTGTGCTTGGCAAATCGTCCATCTTGATACCACAGCAAATGCTCTGCCCACTCATGAAGTGAGGTACATGTCCTTGGGCGGTTAACACTGTAATCTCCCTGGACTGTTGGAAACAGGCATGGGAATGCCATCGTAAAAAAATATGGTGTTGTGAACTCTGATGCTGGTTCTCTATCTGTCGTTGGCCAAGGAATTACTGGTCTCTGATTTGTAGGTCTTCCCTCATCAGCATTTCCAGGATCAGCAATGACTTGGTTCACAGCTGACTCAATTTGCTCCTGTACATTAATTCCTGGTTCAGGCAGAAGAACACCAGAAACAGTCTCTTGGTCATCCTCTTCAGTTTCAATATCCAACTGATTAGGGGCAGGTCCTTGGTCATCTCCATGTTGGGTCTCGCTAAATTCGACTGTACGTAGTTGTGGCAGTTCATCATCCTCTGGCAAGTTTTGAATCCGAGTATCATCAATCACTATGTTACCATATGCCGGGTTGTTAATCTTTAACCATCGAAGTGCTGCTTCCACACAATACCGTCGGACTCTAAAATCCTTGTGTGTGTCATCCTTTCCTTGGCGTCTCACACAAATGATATCCACATCTGCTGGTAAACGTGGCAGGATTGTAGCAGGCTCTTGGACAGTCTGTGGAAATGCAATGCAGTGACCTCTTGAAGCAATACCACCATGCTTCAGCATTCGCACATGGACGTCTGGTGATAGCATTGCTATCAGCATCTGTTCTGCATCTGTGAGATTTGTAAGCTCATTAGGGACCAATCCAGGTAACATATTGTTCTCCTGAGACCATAACTTTGGAATTTGTTTGTCCCTTTTACATCGAGAGCAACAAGCACCTCTGGTGGGGTTTACTTGAAGTCGCCTTTCTTTGCAAACATTACAGCATTGAAACTGGTAGGACATCTGTTCGACTTCAAATGCCCTTATGGCATAGGTGATTCCAACTGCTGTTGCTCTTCCTATCAAATCTCTGTCTTCATTTTGGCAACTAGGTTCAGCATCTGGTTGTCTGATTCTAGCAGTTTCAGGTACTTCAGGAGGTATGTCGTTCTCTGGTTCAGCATGTTGATTGGCAATTTCCTCGACATGAGTTGCACTTTGTACATCATGATGATTGTGACTATCTGTTTGTACTACAGGATTATGCACAATAAACTGAAAACAATTCTCATTTGCATTAAGGTCATTGCATTGCAAGTGCAACCCTAACTCACCTGATGTCAATGTACCAACAATATTTTCAGCATTTCTTTCATTCTCTTCATTGAAGTCTGTGTTACCATATGCTTCATTACCTAAGATAAATCAAGCAACTAATCAATTTCATAAATCAGAAGCGTTCTTATAAGGCACAGAAACATAATGTTAATTTACAATACAGTATTCTTTTTTTATTTCTCATCAATGCTGCATCTCAAAATTGCATGGGCAAATTAAGCCTGATCACAAATAATACACTAAAATATTAAGAATATGCTTGACAAAGTATAGTTACATCATTGACGTTGTCTCATTATTAACAGTTAATGATTTTTTTTTGTTTGCTCAAGGTTGATTGGATTTTTTGAAACTGTACATTGTTTTTAACTTTTGTCATATTATGAGGCTGATGACATCATATTTTACACACTAAACAAATCAAGCAGCCAATGGCAGCGTAAATTGTGGGCTTTTAATCCAAGGGAACATGACTGTTGATGTCATGTCCCATATGGTTGGGAAAAACATAAATATTTTTTTATTTTCAAATAAAACAAATTATGATGCTTCAAGCATGATTCAAAGTGTTGTAATTACTAAGAGAAATACATTGTCCTCAAGGTCATGTGACCTATTATGTCATGAGTAACATAATTGACAACACAAACAAAGCCAAATGAAGCAGTGCGGCCCAAGTTAGTTATATTTAATTGAATTTTTCATCGGGGCATGTGACATGTGACTTACTCTACTAAGAGTTAAAATATTTTACAACTAAGCTCACTTGACTGATGGTGTGTTTTGACGTGATTGAGAGGAATGTCAGCATAGCTTAATGAAGTAAGTCTGTCGAAGTTTAATTGAGATTGATTTAAACTATGAAGAGCTAATATAAAAATTAGGTAAACCTAATAGCGAAGCTCCGATTTAATGAAATGAACTTTTTATTCAATCATCCATTCTTTCATTGTTCATTCACTACGAATTATCAAATTCTTGATCATTTTTTTTTTTTTTTTTGCTGTTATTTTCTTTTCATGATCAAATAATCATATAATGAATTGAAATACACAAAGCTTTATGCATGCGACAACATTTTATTATACGCAAAAATGCGAAAAAAATGTTGTTATGCATGGTAAAAACAGCACTTGTCAATTAAAATTGATTGTCCAATGAGAAGTTAGAAAAGCACTAAGATGGCTTCTTTGAGTTTTAAACAAATTCCCCGCTCGCTTCTCGCTTTACGCTCTTTCACGTTTGAAAAAAAATGTTATAACAATATCGACAAAAATTTCACTTTTCTGGTGAAATTTGAAATGAATTACTTATTGGTAATCTAGCTATCCAAAACGGTTGTGAATTTTTAATTATCAAATGTGAATACTGCGTAATTATAAAATAGCTAGTATGAAGTTTTGAAATTTTAACTTGCAGATGAGTACACTGACGAATTCATACAAGCGTTTTATTTTCAATAACAAATCAAAGAATTACAAAACTCAAATTAAAAAACCCACACACATAAAGATATCAACGATGGATATATATCTTACAAAAACAAGTGAATATAATTATTGCAAACTGCTTTAATGTGGATGCTAAAAAAAAATAATTTATGATCGTCAAAAAATGTAAATATACCGGCGCCACGTTTCTTGTCCTGTACTGTCACTTTTCCACTGAACTCATTTCTGATTACAATAAGCTTGTTCATGTTTTTAGAATTTTAAAAGTAGAAAAAACCATTTTCACCGCCTCTAAAAAGTTTACACAGTTCAACTGAACGGCGATGGCAAGCTCGTGTTGCTCGATCACACATTGTACTAAATTTGCATTTCCATCCACTCCATGAATTGGCAGTCCTACGTTGTTGACAAACATCTTGTGTGAAACGTTTTTTTGTCGTGAATAGTTGATAAATCTGCATTGATCCTACAGCTCGCCGTGGTATGAATATTCCGTAAAAATTGATGAATGAACAGAGTCGTGTTTTGAATTGCTGCAAATGCAGAGCATATTTGTTTTGTTTTTATGAAAATTTGTTGCCGTCGATTTTACTTTTAAAAGTAGATTAGTCGATAAGTAATGACTGAAAAACGCCACGAAGAATCCATGAAGAATACGGCCCATTTTTTTGTCTTCAGAGTATCGGGTTATTTTCATGTAGTAATATCATGTTTGTACCTAAATGATATATCAATGTTCCCATGTAACTTGTTTAAAGAGGGAACTCATCAGTTCATCACATAAGGTGTGAATAGCCTCTAAGCAAGCTTAAGGTGTGATAAATTGATTACATTAACATTACAGACTAGACATAATTGTAACATTAAAGCTTTAAACAATGCTCTAAACTAAGCTCTTGTAATTTTTGATTATTTCCCTCTCTTTTAACGACTTTCCCTTTCTATGATCATTTTCGTAGCACTTAACACATGTTTTTTTATCATTAGCATTTCAAAGGTGAAAAACCTTACAAGGGCATACCAAGCTGTGTTATCAAAACAAACCATATTAAATTGATATCTATGATCTGATCTATAAAATACACTTGGTTACAATCGTTCTGCAAAATATTTCCATTTTGAGATATATTTGACGTCTAAAATACCATTAAATGACCCTGATATATGTTTGATATATATTATGATGGGCTTGACAGAAATAAGTTATGAGAAAAACAAATCTTTATTTTTCGCAGTACAAAAGTATATTCTAGACACAAATTTCACAACTTAATTTACAAATCACATGTTTTTCTTCTTCCTAATCTATTAATCAACACATTTAATTTAATATTTAGAGTTAATTTAATTTAATAATTTTAATCTTTTGTTTTGTTTCCTTAAATCCATGGCAATATCTCAGTTTTTGTGTTGTATTTGGGCCCCTAACATATTGTTAACAAATATGTTTGAATAAAAAAAAAGGAAAATGTGTAAGTTATGAAAGCTCAAAATCCCGGGGAGGTGTGACTCCGATGGTAAGCGATCAGGGATGCTCATCGTATATTTTAGGGGTAAAAATCAGCAATTTGGTATCTTTTAGGGTTTAAATAAAAACATTTGCCAATTTCTCACTTTTTGGTATCTTTTAGGGGTTGAATAGCCCTGAAATTCCGGATTTTAGAATCTTTTAGAGATGAAAAATTTGCGAAGCCACACATTTTGAAAAACGTCAGGCATCTTTTAGGGGTATTTTTGATAAATTCCCAAGAGCATCCCTGATCGTTTATCCCCGGATTCCCCCCCCCACCCCCGAGTCAAAACACCATGATGTCAAATTCAAAGACACAAATTTAATGACTAGAAAGAACAATTATCTTGATTACCAACATCATAGCAACCATAATAATGTCTGAAATGTGTTTACATTTTTTTGGAAATCAATTGTAAATTAATAAGCCAGGATTATTATATCCGATGATTACATGAATATTCAAACAACTTTCTTTCAATGTATATGCATAACTATTATAGCTTATTTTAAATACTTTTAAAAAATCAGTAAAACATCCTTTTAACAATTTTGGATTGAAGTAAAATATTGTAGGTTAAAGTCTGCAAAAATGTAGTATTTGTTAATGTAATCAACAACATTCAGTAAGCTCTCTGACCAAAAAAAACACAAGAATGTGAATTTCTTTACTTTTGTGGCTATTATTATGCTATTGAACAATTTTCGTTTAATCTTTCAATATGAAGGGGAAATTGCAATTACTTGAAATGATAAATTACTGTTTGAAAGATTATATAGTGTAATTTTATTAACCAATATTTTGATTGCAGATTGATTATTCGTCATGTAATATTTGTAGCAAAAATATGTATCGCCTGTTACAGAATATTTGTTTATTATTCAAAAATAAAGGCTGCACTCATTAAAGTCAACTTTTCATAGTAAATATCTAAAACATAGCATAAGTGTTGAGAAGGAAAGATAGCAGCCACATGACTTTACATTCATTTCCATTCAACAATTATAGGACAAAAAAAAACATATTTCATATTTCTTCCTCCTTGTGACCGAATTAAATTCAATCCGTCTCTCTCCTTAAAATTGTTTTCCCCAAAAGCCCTTTCGGTCTTGGTTTCTCCTAAATGATATGCCTGGATCAGCGTATATCCGTAAAATCTTAGATTTCAATGAAAAGCATGTCGAGTCAGGGGACCTAAGCGAAAGTGAATCTGATGATGACAGTCATACTGTAACAATACCAGAAGGTACATCAACAAAAAGTGGCCGCAGAGTAGCACACTGGTCCACAAGATATGCTGATTTCATTCATGAAACAAGAACTCCTTACAGAGATATAAATCGAAGAGGCCTGGGGGTGGTTCACCTCTTATTTTAAACTATCTTGGGGGGTGGGTCAAGAATATACTAATGGGCCTAAAAGAGTGGGTCAATTTTTTTTTCATGCAAAACAAAAAATCCCCCCCCCCCCCCACATAAATAATGACCGGCCCCTTAGTTACAAGAAACACTGTTGTTGTAGTCATTGAGTACATTTATGTGCAAGAAAAATAATTAATTTGCATCATGGGAATTAATTTATGCAAATCATATGATTTCTGTAAAAAAATTACTTTAGTTAACTTAGAAGACATTTATGGATAAAAAATATGAATGTTACTTATCAATGAATGTAGTTGCTTACCCTCATCCACATTATTACAGCTGTACTGTGAATGAAAACCAGTGGCCTTACTTTGAGATATATACAGTTCACCACTTGCATCTTCTTGATCAATTATGATCTCATCTCTGACCTGGGTTTCTTCATTCTATGAAACTATAATAATTAAAATAATTAAATTAGCCTCGAGTATAGTATAAGCGTGCTGTTATCAGTCCAGTATGGTATTGTAGGCAATGTGTAGTTGTACACAATGTTAATTGTTACTATGCTGTAATCAATCCAGTATGGGATTGTAGGCAATGTGTAGGTTTACACAATGTTTATTGTTATTATGCTGTAATCAATCCAGTATGGGATTGTAGGCAATGTGTAGTTGTACACAATGTTAATTGTTATTATGCTGTAATCAATCCAGTATGGGATTGTAGGCAATGTGTAGTTCTACACAATGTTAATTGTTATTATGCTGTAATCAAACCAGTATGGGATTGCAGGCAATGTTTATTGTTATTATGCTGTTATCATCATGCTGTTATCAGTCCAGTATGGGATTGTAGACAATGTGTAATTGTACACAATGTTTATTGTTATTATGCTGTAATCAATCCAGTATGGGATTGCAGGCAATGTTTATTGTTATTATGCTGTTATCATCATGCTGTTATCAGTCCAGTATGGGATTGTAGGCAATGTGTAATTGTACACAATGTTTATTGTTATTATGCTGTAATCAATCCAGTATGGGATTGCAGGCAATGTGTAGTAATTGTACACAATGTTAATTGTTATTATGCTGTAATCAATCCAGTATGGGATTGTAGGCAATGTGTAGTAATTGTACACAATGTTTATTGTTATTATGCTGTTATTATGCTGTTATCAGTCCAGTATGGGATTGTAGGCAATGTTAATTGTTATTATGCTGTTATTATGCTGTTATTATGCTGTAATCAATCCAGTATGGGATTGTAGGCAATGTTAATTGTTATTATGCTGTTATCAGTCCAGTATGGGATTGTAGGCAATGTTTATTGTTATTATGCTGTAATCAATCCAGTATGGTATTGTAGGCAATGTGTAGTTGTAAACAATGTTAATTGTTATTATGCTGTTATCAATCCAGTATAAACTATTTACAATATGCAGATAATCAAATTAAAGAAGTGTCCCAGAGATAAATAGTAAAAATGCTTTTTCTTGTTAACTTTCCATGTAACTTTATGCCAGACTGACATCTCTGAAGCTAGAGTGATTCAACAAAAAAACTTTTGTCTGCCACAATTAATCAATTTTCATTATTATTATAGAAGGATTCTAAAAAGATAAATAGGAATTTCAAAGAATGATGCTATAACCCTTTCGCTCCTGAAGTTTTATCTGTAAATTACCAAAACATTGATAAGAACAACTTAGAGGATTTACATGTATATCATTAATTTCTTAATTAATTTGAAAACCTGTGTTATAATTTTCCCCAGGGGGACTCCCATATATCAGAGGGAGGGATTGTTTGTAGTCCCATTTAGGGGGTCAAAATTCTAGGGATACAGTTTTTTTTAGGGTAGTACTTTATCATTTAAGCATGCATTTCTGTATTTTTTCTAATTATTTTCTAGTTTTGTTCACAGTTTTGACCCTCTTGTAAAAATATTTTCTTTTTATATTCAGATGATATTAACTGTTCTGTAACTTAGCATTGTTCTCAAGTTTGCTGTTGTGGTTTCACACCTAATGGAAGTGTCTTGCCCTATTGTATTTTAAGGCAATTATGTTTTGGAATATGGCAAATTTTGAACAAAAAAGCACTTTATTTCCCTTCTTGACATTAGACCTGCTTATTTTGAAATTTTCTTTAAAGGGTTTAGTCTAATTTTTGGCTAGATATGATTTATTATAACAGAAAATACCGGTAAATAAGACTCAACATAATCATCATAACATTATGACCTCCAAATGAGTTCATTGATTCGTAGTTGATTAAAAAATAAGCACTTGTAATATCTGATTTCCCCTTTGTAACATCTTTCCTCTCTATGACACATTTTTAAATTATTAAACTTTTTTTAAGGTTTAAAAACCTTACATGCAAATGTCATGTTGTGTTATCAATGGAAACAAAATTGATATTTATGATCAACCACCTATAAAATACACTTCAAATTGTTCTTCGCATATTTCTATTTTCAGATGTATTTGTCTAATTCATTATCAATGATGAAATGACCGATATGTTTGATGTAAATTTTCAAGTCAACAGTAAACCAAATAAATAGCTTTAAATAAGAAATTTGCATGTTATGAATGATCAAAATACAATTATTTTAAAATTTAAGGCTAGTAAACAAATTTATTGACTAAAATAATCTGAAATAAATCTGAAATATGTTTTGACATTTTGTGGTAATAAATTGTAAATTCAAAAAGGACCACATATCTGATCATTACATGAATATTAAAATAAACAATTATTTTTAATCCAATTACTTGCTTACATAAATGCATAATAGCCTATTTTAAATAGTTTAAAAATTTAGTAAAAAATATTTCATGCTATATAATATCCAAATCTTTGGATGCAAAAATCCTTTGAATGAGCTTTTTGCAAAAAAATAAATATATGACAGTTTCTCTGATCTTTTAACTATACAGACAATAAATTGTTTTGATTGAAGACATTATAAGCTCTTTGACTTTAATGAAGACTTTGTACAGAAACAAATATTGACTTTTGTTATTATAGTTTTCTTAAGTCATGTAAATGTTGTATTTCACTGTAAACATTCTTTTTATAATTTGGGCGTACAACTTATTTCAAATTTTAGGTAGCAATGAAAACCGTAAACAAGTAAAGAAATTGTAAACCTCATCCCAATAGCATAAAATTTAATTTCTCCATTTTCAGACAAATGAAGAACTACATAAGAAATTTTAGAGAAATTCAGAATGCATGTTTCAATTTTGGTTATGAATTTTGTTCTTTGCGTACACAATTTTTTATTTCTGCATTTCCGTTCCTTCCTGATAATTAGTATTACAAAATAATGCCATATACTTCTGGATATTAGTGATTAAATATTGGTCATGTAGCCTACTAAATTAAATGTCCGCTTCATAATACATAGTGTGGCCCAGGATATCCACAAGACGACTAAACTCTCTTATAAACAACTTTATTCAACAAAATATGGCCGCTCTCTCTCTCTCACGCCATGCTTCTCGTTCCAGTCTTTCTCGGGCCTATCCTACCACAGGCCCACATCCTCCCTCTGCACAGAAAATGTCGTCCACGGCATTTGTTTACAAAAAAAAAATCAACGATAATCAACTATACAAGTATTTGCTACGTAGTTTGTGAAAAAGTTCAAGTCCTTTCTTTAACTTGGTTTGATAAAGTTCAGATTCACGTACATATTGGTGTTGACATACACAGTCTTTAAGATAAGCAGGTTTCTTGCGCTGTCTCTTTGGCCTTGGTTCGTCTTGGACATCAACATCTTCTGGATCTGGAGCGTTCTTTGCTGTATCATCATCAGAGTCTTTACTGCACTTGTCTGCTTGATCACTTTCTTTACCTTTATCTGCTTCAGTCGTTACAATCTCATCTAGCATCTCTTCAACAGCAGCAGTGTCATCATTAGTGAGATTCTGACTGTCAGTTTCTTTTAATGCTTGTGGCTGTTCTTTAGGTAGAGATTCATCAACTTCCTGACTGTTGTCTTCTAGGAACATACACTGTCTAATAAAGTTTCTCTGTACTGTGTGTTTTTGTCCATCTTTCTCAGATACAATATCATATACAGATTGATCTTTGTGTTTTCTTTCGACGCAATAGGGTCCTTTCCATCTATCAGCTAATTTATGTCTACCTTTAATTCCTTTGGCTAGCATCAGCACACGATCTCCTATTGCAAACTCGTTACCCCGCATTTTCTTGTCGTAGTTCTTCTGTTGTTTTTCCTTTGCCTTGGATGACGCCTGGCGTGCTGCTTCATAACTCTCTTGAAGACGATCTTTAAAAGCTGTGATGTATTCACTGTAAGTTTCCTCTTGTGCTTCATCTGACAACTGTACACCAAACGCAAGATCTACCGGAAGTCTTGGCTGTCTACCAAACATCAGTTGATAAGGCGAAAATCCAGTAGAGTCATGGACGGTACAATTATAAACATGGGTCATAGTTTCGATGTGTTCCTTCCAGTCAGCTTTCTTTGATGGATCCAGTGTTCCTAGCATATTCATTAACGTCGAGTTGAAGCGCTCTGTTGTACCATTCCCCTGGGGGTGATAAGGAGTCGTTCTGCTTTTGTCTATTCCAGTGATTTTGCACATTTCTTTCATCAAGTCACTCTCGAAGTTTCGTCCTTGGTCCGCATGAATTCGTTCTGGTATTCCGTAAACACAGAAAAATCGTTTCCACAGTGTCTTCACTACAGTTGTAGCAATTTGATTCTTAGTAGGGTAGGCTTGCGCTAAACGCGTAAAGTGGTCAGTCACTACAAGAACATTTTCAAATCCACCTTTCGACTTCTCTAACTTTAAAAAGTCTATACAAACTAGCTCTAACGGTCTTGAGGTGTATATACTTTGTAGTGGTGCTCTCTCTACTGCCAGTGGTTTCCGCAAACCACATCTTCGACAGGAGTCGCAAAACAATTCACATTCTTTACTCATATTGTTCCAGTAGTAACGTTCCTTAAGAAGTAGAAGTGTCCTTTCTTTACCTGGATGACCAGTTGTATTGTGTATACTTGATAATACTTGTTGACGCAATGGTTTTGGTAATACAATCTGTTGTACCGATCCTAACTGTGGTAATTGTACATTTCTGACTAGTATTCCATTGACAATTTGTAGCTTCTTACGTTGCTTTAACAGGATCCTTGTGTCTCTTGTGAAAGTTGTTCGTTCTTTTCGTGTTGGTCTTTGATCAGATTGGATAATGTCTTTTACAGTGTTGATATCATGGTCCTCTTTCTGGTGCTTTTGCATCTCTTGTAGCGGCATCGTTGGAAGTACTTCGTGTCCTTTGACCATCTGGATGTTGCTAGTTTGGACCGGAGCATCTTATGGTGGTTTCGTTATGGCTTTATTAAGTGTGTTTATTACTTCAGTGTGTTCAATTCGTGATAACGCATCTGCATTTCCATTGCTTTTCCCAGGACGATAGAGTATGTTAAAGTTGTATCCACTTAATTCTGCTACCCAACGCTGTCGACAGACATCCAATTTGGCACTTTTTAACACATAACATAACGGATTGTTGTCTGTTTGAACTGTAAACGGTTGACCATATAGATAATCTTTAAATTTGTCTGTAATAGACCATTTCATGGCTAGAAATTCGAGTTGATGTGCTGGATATCGTTCTTCAGCTTGTGACAATTTCCTACTAGCATAAGCTATAAGACGTTCTTTGCCTTCTTGAATTTGCGATAGTACTGCGCCAAGTCCTTTTGAACTTGCGTCTGTTTGGACGATGAACGGTAAGTTAAAATCTGGATAGGCAAGCACAGGAGCATTTACCATATTTTCTTTCAGTAACTCAAAGGCGTTGTTGCACTCCGGTGTCCATTCAAATGTAGTCTTGCGATTGTTGTGCACTTTACCTTTGCGGTGCTTAGCTGTCGTAGAACATAACTTGTGTAACGGTGCTGCGATTTTCCCGAAGTCTTTTATAAACCTTCTGTAGTATCCTACGAATCCAAGAAAATTTTGTACTTCAGTTGGTGTTTGTGGTGTTTTCCAGTCTTTTACTTGTCTCACTTTGTCAGGATCTGTGGTGACTCCATGTTGAGTTACGATATGGCCGAGATACTTCACTTCATTTTGAAATAAATGGCATTTCGATGGCTTTAACTTTAGTCCATGTTTGCGCAGTCGGTCAAAAACTTGTTGCAATCTTTCAAGGTGTTCATCGAATGTTTTTGAAAAAATGATAAGGTCATCTAAATAGATAAGTAATTTCTCAATGTTCATATCTCCGAAAACAATAAACATTAATCTTTGAAACGTGGCTGGACTGTTTTTAAGTCCCATTGGCATACGCTGATATTCGTATAAACCGAACGGTGTACAAAAGGCAGTTTTGTGTTGGTCTTTTTCTTCAACTTCAATTTGATAATATCCGGAGGTCAAATCAAGAGTTGTGAAATACTTTGCACCTCCGAGTGCATCAAGTGCTTCTAACACATTAGGCATTGGGAACGCATCCCAAACTGTTTTAGAGTTTAATGCTCTAAAGTCAATACAGATTCTCATCGTTCCATCTTTTTTTCTAGCAATTACTATTGGAGACGCGTAGCAGCTTTTGCTTGGCTTGATTATTCCGTCTCGCTCCATCTCTTTTAAAGTATCCACTAGTTCATTATAATCTGATGGTCTTACGCGTCTTCTAGGAACTTTGAAAGGTGTTTCATCCACGAGAGGTATACTATGCTTTAATGTTTGAGTATGTCCATAGTCACTTGAGCTCATTGAAAAAATGTCAGCATTGTTGTTCAGTAAGTCATTTACTTTGTCAATTTGTCCTTCCTCTGTAAGTAAGTCATGGTTCAACTTCACAGTCTTTAAGTGGTCAGTACTACTAGTAGTGCTTTTTGATCCGGATTGCCTGTTATCATCAACTCCTATCCAAGTCGGTGGTCCTTTAGTCACATCATCTACTACAAACAGATCAGCTAGTCGCGCATGACGTTTGATGGTCAACGGTTGGTCGGTAGGGTTACACACTCTCACCGTTACTTGTTGTTCAGCTACTCGTACTACAGTGTTTGCAATCAAAAGATTTTGGGGACCATTTCGCTCATTAGATCGCTCTAACAGTCCGACAAAGGGTTGATCATTTGGCAATTTTGGTACTCTAACAGGAATATCAACTTCACAACCATAAGGCGAAATTACTTTGGGTCGTCTACCATTATATCAAGCAACACCGATGTATCCCGACATGCCACCGACCACCGTATCGTTATACTGGATCATTGATGCATGCCAGACCGGGGACTCATTATAAACTTGACTCATGTACTCCCTCCCATGTTTGTCTTCTAAACTTATTTGCAGAGCTCGAATCACTGCAGTTCCTATGAGTAAAGGTACATTCCTCCTATACTCAGTCTCTGGTACTACAAAGGCTTGAACTCCTTCATACGTCTGTCCAAGTATCGTCAAGTCTAGTTTAATTTTTCCGTTGTATGTCATACTGTTTCCAGATGAGTCGACAAATTGAACGGCGCTCCCTTTGCGGGGCTGTCCGCTCAGCTTAGGGTGTGCTCGAACATAGGTCTCCGTGATCGTGCTAATCGCGGATCCTGAATCAATCAGACTACAGCACTGTAGACCATTTACACCGACTAAGGTTTCGTTGGACGGTCCCGTTTCCCTTTGGTGTATGTTCTCTTTGTTCCCTTGAGCTACTAGCTTGATACTTGGGGCGTTGGTATTGTTGCCTACAGGGGGCCCTACCCCTGCAGGCTTCTGGAGTTTGACTGCTCCATTAATGATTCAGGGTGAGGAGGTCCCTCCCCAGTCGCCATCTTGCCTGCTGGGACATTGCGTTGTGATTTTTTTTTTATTTAACTCAGCTGAACAGGCGTAGGACATGTGTCCTGAATTGCCACATTTATAACAAACAACAGCCGATTGATTCTTTTCCCTTGTGTTTCTCACTTTCTCTTTCAAGTCTCTTAGTTCTTTCCCTTGTTCCTCGATTTTATTGTTCATTCTTTTTAGTTCTTCCTTTAATTCTGTTTTCATATCTCTCATTGCTTTCATGAGATTATACTGACTAGCACTATCTCTCTCTTTTTCTCGACTATACACTCTTGCTTTATCATACTCAAGTTTCAGCAGCTCATCTTGTATTTGTTCGAAGGGGACTCCCATGGCAACCAGCGGTCGCATTTGCATTATCACCTTTTCATCCTTTAGCCCTCCCATGAAAGTGTCGGTTAACATCTTATCGCGATGTGCAAACTGATCACCTTTATTCCCTTCGCGCTCCGCCGTGCCAAGTAAATCTGCTAGTTCAATAGCGAATTCTGCTGGGGTTTCATCGTCTTTCTGGGTTCTGCAGTAAAAAATTTGCAGGGGGTCCCTTCCTCTATACTCTATTCCCCCAAACATGACTTGCAATCGTTTCAATACATCACTATACCTTCTACCCTTGTCCCTTTCTCCTCTAAAAACCTTCGCCGCCTGTCCACTAACGTAGCGTTCGATCACATCCAAAGCTCCCTCGTTGTCATCTTGTAAATTGCACGTGCGAATCAAATAATCAACTTCTCTCACCCAGTCGTTTACACTAAATTTCGAGTCCTTCCCAGAAAAGATTTGAATGGTCTTCATCTGTCGTTGTATTGGTAAAAATCGATCCTTTACTCTTCCCCTTTCTTCGATGTCAAGTTAGAAGTCCATTTGTCGAATAAGTCGCTCTACTTCGAGGGTCAGTCGTTGGTTTTCGTCAGCCATTGACGAGTTCAAGTCGCGACGGCTAAATGTTGAAAATCTTGAAAATCCAAACGGCGAATCATCTTCTTCGTCTTCGTTAGACTTCATCTTGCTTGTAACTATCTTCTGTCCTGGTCACGGCACCATTTTGTGGCCCAGGATATCCACAAGACGACTAAACTCTCTTATAAACAACTTTATTCAACAAAATATGGCCGCTCTCTCTCTCTCACGCCATGCTTCTCGTTTCAGTCTTTCTCGGCCTACCACAGGACCACAATAGCACATTACATAGATCGATGAAAATAACATTATTCATATGGCATTTAATTGAACATAATTGAAATACTTACCCTCCACATTATTGTTCTGAGAATGAAAATTTGTCACTTCACTTGTATATCCTGTTCTTTGACATAACAGTTCACCATGTAACCCATCATCCTGATTTACATGTATGTACCCATCTGCACTTAATGCTTCCGCACTCCCTAAAACAGCAATATCATTAAAATATTATTTCAGAATCAAAAGATGATTTGAATGCAACAAGTGTGTAATAAATACATGGTCAATAATTTCTTCATTCTAAAAACTTTCCAGCCAATATGTTGTTATCCGGGAAGACATAACTGACTGAATAAAAAATCACGGAATGAATGAATAAACAAATGAGAAATGTGCTTTTTTATCAAGAAGAAATTACATTTTGATTTTGCCACTACACCTCCTCACTAATATTTGACTAAGGTAACATGTGTTAGGCCAACCAACATCAACAGTGTGAAATTCAACTCTCATTCATTGAATAAATCCGTTGTTTTACTGTGAACACTCTTGAACACTTGTTTTTATTTAGCTTTTTTTTTCTCAGCTTTGTACTATTTAAAATCCTCTAAAAAAGTAGTACTAACTGAAATCAAATGCACTGAGTTATCAAAATGAAAATGTTGTTAAATTAATTTACATTCATCAAAAGTAGATGTATCAGTTTTATAACTGTTTTTGTTTATTTTTCATAACTTTATTTCAAGTTTTTGGTTTTATAAGTGTTTGAAGTAGTCTACGAAACTCGCAGATCGTGTTTTATCAGGTCTAAAAGCCTGATAAAACACTCCTGCTCGTTTATTAAACACTGTATAAAAATATCACCACTTAGAGAAATATGGAAGTTTATCAAGGTTGGTATACATTAAAAATTAATTTAGATAAGCTTCGTTTAACTGTTTTGTTTTTCAAATTCTACTCGTAGTTCGATGTCGATCATTACACGATTGCTAAAAAGACATAATAAAATTGTTTTTTGGGATTGAAAACTTTTACCTCCCATTCATCTGCGATAACACCAGTAAAAAGGTGGGTTTCAATTTCACTAAAAAAGTTGTTTGAGTCCATAATTAATGGTTGTCCTTGCAGCATGACTATGTACGAGAAAAGTCCGCCATGTTGATTTGACGTAGTTGCAGTTGCCATGTCAACCAATTCAGCACTCACTTTTGTTAAAAAAATGTTTTTACTATCTTTTTGCTTATAAAATAATAAGTATTAGATCAGGTTTCAGAAATATTTTCCCATCTTACCTGAGACAGTTGACTCTTGATAATTTCTTGCTCTTTCTTCTGCCTCAGTTGAATGTATTGTGCGCCTTTTTTTAGCAGGCTTTCTGTCGTTATCCTCTTCACTAAGATTTTCTCTGATTGCTCTTTGTCTTTGCCGTTCTCTTTCCAAATCTGTTTCGCTAAATTTTGCTCTCATTGTCTTTTGTCTTAGTCGCTCTCTTTCTCTGTCTTCGTCGGTAAAATTCTCTGTCCGTCTCCTTAGTCTTTCAAGTTCTCTTTCTCTCTCTAATTCGCTTAAGTTTTCTCTGTTTACTCTTTTCCTTTGGCGTTCCCTCTCTTTATCTCCTTCGCTGAAATTTTCTCTGTTTAGCCTTTTTCTTTGGCGTTCATCCTCTCTATCTTTTTCACTAGAATTTTTTCTGTTTACTCTTTGTCTTTGCCGTTCCCTGTCTTTATCTGCTTCGCTCAAATTTTCTCTGTTCGCCTTTTGTCTTTGTTGTTCCCTTTCTTTATCTGCTTCGCTAAAATTTTCTCTGTTCGCCCTTTGTCTTTGGCGTTCCCTTTCTTTATCTGCTTCGCTGAAGTTTTCTCTGTTCGCCCTTTGAACATGCAATTATCTAAGTCCGATATTCTGAAGTAGGAAAATAATGGTAAATTTATGCAGATATATCACACATATTACCAACTCGTAAAAACACGGTACAACATCATAGCTTCTGAAGTTTTATTGCCATAAAAAGTTGCTCAATTACATGGTTTAACTTGACACATGAACAAAGAAAACTACTATTAAAATTTGGGTGATTTATCACATTTTTACATGGCATTTACCATGTAGCTTTTTGTCATGGGCTCTGAGATTTTCATGGTAATTACCATGAAACTTTTTGATGGTAAAATCTCAAGTCAGTGACAGAATGGGCTCAGAAATTTACATGGTAATTACCATGAAACGTTTTGATGGTAAAATCTCAAGTCAGTGACAGAATGGGCTCAGAAATTTACATGGTAATTACCATGAAACTTTTTGATGGTAAAATCTCAAGTCAGCCACAGAATGGGCTAAAAAATTTACATGGTATGTACCATGAAAATTACAAGTCAGTTACAGAATTAATACAATTTTTTGTTATCATAGTAAATTAAGTTAGCAACATACCCAACTTTTATAGCTAACTATATAATTTGATCAGTTCCAACTTTTATCCCTATCCATAACACTTAAGGTTGGTACACACTAGGTCACAAGTCGCTGCAGCCTGTCCCCGCGACAGGAATTTTGTCGCTGTGACTTGCCGCATGAAATCCAACCGGTTGGATTGTTTAACTAGTGCACACTGAAGCGACAATTTGCGGGGACAATAAAAATGTACAGTATGGGTCCATTGGCTTTCTGCCACCAAACACTATTACAGCTGATATCTCACAAGGCATGTTGTAAAACATGGACTGACAGTACATTGAATTTAAACTGTATTCTTTGTTTTGTACTTTTACATTGTTTTACTAATTAAAATACACTTCGTAACAGACTCAGACTCTAACAACTGTAATATAATAGTGATTGCAGTATTGCTTCAGTGCTATTTCATGTGTGCAAATAAAACCTAGTATTTTACCTCGAATGTCTTTGTTAGAGCCTGAAACTGCTACAAATTACCATATGTGACGTCATGCTTCTTAGTATACCCCGTCACTTAACAATTCCAGTAGCGGCACTGTTTGAAAACGACGAATAATAACAATAGATTCTATTGTTATGGTAATAAGTGACGTTGTATTCTAAAGTTTAGAATTAAAATGCACAAAAAAAATCTGGAACGAAGGTACATGAAGGTATAGCAATATAAAACCTAAAAGTAGAATCTCCTGTTATGAGAGGTTGACTGATAATTATGATGTCCCCCTTGTTGAAGCAACTTCACCTAACAGAGAAAAAAAAACTTAATATTTAGTTATGATAATCAAAGACGATTTGATTCAAATGATACGACAAGCAATAGTTTTTTTCCATGATGAAAACTTTAGCAAAGAGAATTGAAGTAACCATCGAATTATACTCAGATAGCATAAATTAAATACATATTATTCTAAAAACAGAATTCTTAAATTGAGCAAAATCTTCTTATTTCTATGTCCTGAGACAAGATAACAGACTTTAAATTAAGCAAAACACACTTTTTACTTAATTTAAGGTCTGCTGTCTTGTCTCAGGACGCAGAAATAAGAAACTTTTTGCTCAATTTGAGATATCAGCTTTTAGAGACTAGTATTGCATCAAGGTTGGTCGGTCATCAAATCTATTCGCTGTCTGTTTTGACTCGAAAACTAAATATTCTTCAAGTCATTTAGAGCAAAATATTTCAGGTTTTATTTGATAAAACAGATTTCATATTTGATTTGTCGATCGGAAGTAGCAAAATAATGTATTTCACAACACAACATTAAGTGTGAATGTCAGTACGGATCGAGCAAAAATTTCATTTTCTTGGCCACGGCCCCAAAAAATGACCTAGCTCATATTTTGTCTACATGTAGGCCTAATTACGTAGGTAATGGAATGGGGGTTCTTTAGGCAAGTTCTTTTTTATTTTAGGAGAAAATAGACAATAATCGATTTTGACGAAAATTGACAAAATTCGTGACGCGAGTAGTAAAAAAACACCTACTTTCTCATACCACGAAATCGTACTTTAACATCAAACTGTGGTTTAATTTTTGGATATTTGTATAGACCAAGCCTTTGACATGGACTTAGTAATTGTTTTGAGTCGTTTTGTAGGATTTGTAGAGAATTAGAAGTCATAAAAGTAGAGGTACTTAAGCTTAGTTCGATTCAACGCAAAACATCTCATTACAAAACAGGCAAAAAATACATGTGATAACGCTTGAAAATTGTTGATACTCTGGCCATAGAATCTACTTGTGATGGTCTTTGAGTCTATGTATTTTTTAGTTTGGTTTTTACAAACGTTTGTAAAATAATTGGCATCAAAGTATTATGAATTTTGCCTTTTCGCTATATTGAAATTGACAACAGTCTGACAAACTTTGAATAATTTATTCCTTAAGTATTGTCAAAAATTATTAAATTGAACTTGATTTCGCAACCTGATTATTTGTTGTAACCAGCGAAATATATAACACAACGGATAAATTAATTTGTTTAGTTTTGTTTCTGTTGCAAAACCATTTTTGTTTTTGTCAATTCGACGGCAAAAACAAGGCAAGCATCAATTGCCATTTGAATAAATTATTCCTTAAGTATTGTCAAAAATTATCAAATTGAACTTGATTTCGCTACCTGATTATTTGTTCTAACCAGCGAAATATATAATACAACGGATAAATTATTTTTTTTAGTTTTGTTTCTGTTGCAAAACCATTTTTGTTTTTGTTAATTCGACGGCAAAAAACAAGGCAAGCCGGCGGTATCAATTGCCATTTGTGCTTCAATCATTTGTAAACAACTCTAACACAAGCTTAGATTATAGCTGGATCTGTAATAATATTTTTTTTGAATGCCATAAATGCTATTCTGGTTATTTCATTTATTTATTTTTTCAATATCAATTTTTAGTTTAGTCTGACAAAAGCTAGTGCTGGCGGTCCTCAGAATGGTAACTTCACAGAAATTAAACACTCTATAAAAATGGCTCCCATAGAATAGGTTTTTACACGACTGAAGATTAGAATATCATCTTGCCGTTTGATATAAGAATTTCTCAACTTTTTATTTAATCGCTGATTGCTGATAGATTAAAATGTATTCTTTTCATAACTTAAATATGCAGAAGCTATAAATAGACCTCAACTCAAAAAAAACTATCATAAAGCTATACAGCGTAATTTCTATGGAGAAACTCATGAATGAGTTCTTTATTAGTGCTAAATCTATATATCTTAATGATAACATTATAAATAGATATGAATGATCCTGTGTGTAGTCAATCGACACGTCTCGTCTTGACAGAGTACTAAGTTTATAACAAATTACCATAAAGCCATTCAAATGCCCTAATGAAATTAAAGTACAAAGTACGGCATAGTACAGTAAATGTAATCAACAAATGGCAATAAGGCTGTGAAGTAAATGATGTTTTTGTCGATGTCGCCCGTAAAAATTAGTGAAGTAAAAACTTAATAGATGGAATTATTGGAAATGATATCATCATAAAATGAACAGCAAAGATGATTGTACAAGAAAATGGTTGAAAATTTGCCCAGAATATTATTTGGGATATATAAACACATTTGATATGTTGAAACCAGGCTATTTCAAACTGCAACGGGATTACTTTTTTTCGAGTTTTCTATTGCGTTTAGTTTTTATCCTCCTCGTAATCAAGATGTTACGTCATAGTTAACTAGGGCAATTGTTGTTTCTAAAAATGCATTTTTGTATCTCTATTATCATCACCTATATTCTTCATCGATACAGTCTATAGATCTGTTAGACCTGTGTAACAAAACGGTCAACTCACGTTTTGGATGTTGGTTCTTCATTGAAAACAAATATCAACTATGTGCGCTTTACAGCTAATCACCGTTCGTTATATGAAGTGGGTGCCACGCATTAACTTAAATAAAGTGTAATATACTTATCGCTTCGAAGGCTATGTATATTGATATCCTATAAAAGATCTTTTGCTGGTATATCAGAGAGCTTCAAGTGATTTTGTACTCAATGGGATCGGGTCCACAGTTTGAGTTCGACCACGCCCTGCGCATAACTTGATTAATTAAACGAAAGCCTGGTACTCACTAACGCATAAGCCCAATCTTATTATTTTATAATTTGCTATAAAAACAAATTATTTTTACACCTCGGCAAAGTTAATGTATTTTAACCACCATAGTTCTATGGAATGTTTGAATATGACCTGTTTTATTATGCACTTTTATGATTTATATACTATTGTTCACGCTAAGTATGATATTTCCATATATAAGACACACACATCGTTCCTGATTTTATTTTTGTGCTACTAGTTTGTTGTAGAATGCATGGAATCAGGAATTCTATAATATTTTTATCGATCTACTTTTATATCCTGTCTTATTATATAGAGAGTAGTACCTTATTCAAAAGGAGTTTGTAAAACTGTTCAATATGTACATGAAATTTGTCATAAAGTAACCACATAATGCAGAAATGTTAAGAAATTGATATTTATGCCATTTTTAACTAACTTTTGAAACCCATTGTGTTTAGTGATGAAGAATAATATTTGTGACATGCCATACAATCTTTAGTCTAAAATAAGAATTTTCCACATGTCGTATACTTTATATTGAGTGGGGAGGGGGGTTCTGAAAATTTTCAAATACGGAGGGGGTTCCGAAAACATTTGAAGGGCATCATGAAATTTTAAAGTAGGTTTTTAATTTTCAAAGTAAAATAATACACTTCAACATTTTTTTGTAAATAAGATATAAATAATATTCATATTTTCTATCATTCGGTCATTTTTACTTTGTCCGGAGGAGTCCGGTTAATGGAAAATATTTTTCTGTCGTTTGAACAATTGTTTTAATTGGTTGCTCTGCACACATATGCATATAATTAGCATTTCATTTTCCGTACATTCTCAATTGTACGTTTAAAGTAAGTAATGCGAAAGCGATCTAATGATTGTTATCATAACCTGGTATTCACTTATAAAGACGCATTTATGGATTGGAAGTAAGTAGAAATATTTTAGATAAGAAAAAGTTATAATGAGTTACTTGTTCAAGTGCTCTCAAATTGATAGAATTTTAAATTGAAGATTGAAAGAAAAATCAAACGGCAACAATACTAAAGCTTATCTTTCCGAGAAAAATCCTTATTTCTTTATTCAATGGGTGATGAAAACAATTGAAAATGTTTATTCATTATGATCGACACACGAATGGCAATCGATGCCGCCGGCTTGCCTTGCTTTTGCCGTCGAATTAACAAAACATGGTTTTGCAACAGAAACAAAACTAAAAAAAATAATTTATCCATTGTGTTATATATTTCGCTGGTTACAACAAATAATCAGGCCGGTAACGAAATTAAAATCAATTTAATAGTTTTTGATAATACTTAAGGAATAATTTATTCAAAGTTTGTCAGACTGTTGTCAATTTCAATGTATCGAAAAGGCAAAATTCCTGATACTTTGATGCCAATTATTTTACAAACGTTTGTAAAAACCAAACTAAAAAATACATAGACTCAAAGACCATCACAAGTAGATTCTATGGCCAGAGTATCAACAATTTTCAAGCGTTACCACATATATTTTGTGCCTGTTTTGTAATGGGATGTTTTGCGTTGAATCGAACTAAGCTTAAGTACCTCTACTTTTATGACTTCTAATTCTCTACAAATCCTACAAAACGACTCAAAATAATTACTAAGTCCATGTCAAAGGCTTGGTCTACACAAATATCCAAAAATTGAACCACAGTTTGATGTTAAAGTACGATTTCGTGGTATGAGAAGTAGGTGTTTTTTTACTACTCGCGTCACGAATTTTGTCAATTTTCGTCAAAATCGATTATTGTCTATTTTCTCCTAAAATAAAAAAGAACTTGCCTAAAGAACCCCCATTCCATTACCTACGTACTTATGCCTACCTGTAGACAAAATATGAGCTAGGTCATTTTTTGGGGCCGTGGCCAAGAAAATGAAATTTTTGCTCGATCCGTACTGACATTCACACTTAAGTATGAATCGAACTTACCTCGATATTGGCACAATTTCCCACTAACTCTGTTTTAAAAACATTCCACACTTCTAAAGCAAAACATTGTGAATATAACACATCCAAATGAGCGCTGTTCCAGGGCTGTTTAACGACAAGAAACTCATAATATTTTGGTCAAATCCGTTACTGCCACATGGAATCGAATGAACACAAGTACAGTCAAGCATGGACTATGTGATCGAAATGACCAATGAAGAGACGGCCTGTCATGTGATCAAATAAATTTTTGGCGGTCGAAAGGAAAGTGTTATGCAAGGCTAACGAATCTCTCTCAAAATGACGGTTTTTCTCTTTGTTGTTGCCCTGAATTAGAAGTAATTCGTTGGAAATATGGGGATAAAGATATATACAATATCTGGAGAGTTCAAACGGTATAAATTCTGCAGAAGTATGCCGTTTAGAGGTAGGTTAATTTTATGTTTAGTTCCGTACGGGATTCGTATATTGACAAAAAGTTTCTTATTTCTAGATCCTGAGACAAGATCGCAGATCTTAAATTAAGCAAAAACCCATTGTTTTACTTAATTTAAGATCTGTTGTCTTGTCTCAGGATCTAGAAATAAGAAACTTTTGCTCAATTTAAGATTTCTGCTTTAAGAGTGTTTGTCAACCCACTACGCGTATGGTTGTCAACAATTACTGTTCTCCTGAATAAAATAATTACTAAACTTGTTCTTTTAGTATTATATATATGAATCATACATTTGTATTTCTGAAATTGCCTACGAAGTCTAGAAATACTCTGATTTTATTAATGGAAACGCTTCTTATTGTTGTTATGGTGTCCACACTCTTCGCCGATTGATGTTCTGGCTAGCTAAGCAAAATTGCTAAACAGTGAACTTAATATTTCAGGTCCAACATTGCGAAGATATCTGAAAGCTGACTACACAGGAGTCGACATTTAGTAATTTTTCAACTGTTACATGGCATGGGTATTTTATATCTAGTTCTTCTATATCCAGTAGTATGCTTATATCATTGGGTGACAGGGTGAATAACACTTTCTAGATTTTTTTTAAAATCAGGCTTTTAATTAATTTTGTACTGGCGAGTGCAGACTTTTATATTAAATCCTGTCAGACATCAATGTTTCAATTGTCAGAAATGAAATGGTCAGGGCAGCAGTTACACTGGCTATAGATAAAATGCTATATTTTATAGAATGACATGTTTTTAGTTGGCTAAACTCTGGATATTCCTGTCACTTAATGTACTTAAAAGGTCCAGATTTAAATGATTTAAAGTCAAAATTAAGATGCTATATATACATTTACAAGAAAAAAATGATTTATATTTTTCTGGAAACTAAGAACCTACTTTGAAAGTTTGGACTTAAATGGTTCTTATGTTTTCAGCCTGATAGGTTCTCAAATGTTAAGTTCTTATACACAGGTTTTTATAGTATTTATAGATATGTAGCAATCAATATAGAACTAAGTCAATAATTGGTTTTGGAACCTTATGAACAATTTTTGTTGCAATCAACATGCTTGATCAATTTTTTTTTTGTATGAACAACTATTTGGTAATTAATATCAATGATTTAACAGATACAGAAGGACATCTATCAATTAATTGCAATCAGGATAATCAATTCTTATCTATTGAGTAGTATTGGTTTTATTATTTCAGTGCTCAAGATGTAGCTGAGCCCATCTAAAATTAAGGTTGAGAAAATATTAGTCTGCAGTACTGTTCTAGTACTGAGCCCAAAAATCAATACAAAAATGAGTTTGGTAGTAAATAATCAATAGTTTGATGTATGTAAGAATTTTTTCCTTGTATTTTTTGTTTCATCTTATATACACCAAAAGCATTCATTAATATTACTACCATTCAAGATCTCCTATCTTAATCCTTATTTATTGAGTTCAACTTGCACCAAGAGAAAAAAATCACTGTGTGTGCTGGCTGGGATCCTCATTGTTCTCCTTTACTTCATATTCTGACTATATTGCCAGCGGGGTTGGTCAGAAGACATGAGTTTGATTCTTGCCAAGGGTACGTACTTGATATTTTTCTCTTTTTCTTTATTTCCTAAATTGATAGTCTAATAGTCATACTGTGGCTGACTTGAGATAATTACAAGTAACACATACAATATGAGTGGCTGATTTTTGTATAAAATATACAGATGCCTTCACGGTAGTGATTTTCTATTGTTCTGGGTTCATTAATTATTCATGAATTTTATAAGTAATATACAAGCGGCCGATCGGTATGGAATATACAATGTCAAGCCGAAGGCGTGGAATTTTAAATTTTTATTTCATACAGATGGGATCTGAAAATTGTATATCACTTATTCTAGATTATATTGTTGAAATTAGATTTATTTTGGCTGAGATATTTCAAGCTAAACCTTATACAAATCAGGACAATTTCTGTATCAGATATACTAATGCCTTCACAGTAGTGATTTTCTATTGTTCTATTATTATTCATGAGTTTTATAAGACTATGACATAAGAGAGCTTATCCCCCGTATTGGGCTGTACACTCATCAGGGGATCTTTTCATTCTATTTTTAAACTGAAGTTATTTGAGGACTGGAACATGATTGACCAAATTGCAGGAGGTGCGGTGGCATCGCCAAAACATCTCAAGGCAAAAGTTGCGAGAATGGCAACAATAAAAATAGCATGACGAGTAGAGCCACTGATGGGGTCCTGTGGAAAGCTCTCTTATCTCATACTCTCAAATTCATGGTAAATGCAGTGTACATTTTTCAGCCCATTCTGTGGCTGACTTGAGATTTTCATGGTAAATACCATGGAAATTTCCTAGTCACTTCTGTGGCTGACTTGAGATTTTACCATCAAAAAGTTTCATGGTAAATACCATGTAAATTTCTGAGCCCATTCTGTGGTTGACTTGAGATTTTACCATCAAAAAGTTTCATGGTAATTACCATGCAAATTTCTGAGCCCATTCTGTCACTGACTTGAGATTTTACCATCAAAAAGTTTCATGGTAAATACCATGTAAATTTCTGAGCCCATTCTGTGGTTGACTTCAGATTTTACCATCAAAAAGTTTCATGGTAATTACCATGAAAATCTCAGAGCTCATGTTTTAGGAAGTATGTTTATTACCATGTCTTGTAAAATTTACATGGTATTTGCCACGAAAAATTCTCAGTTCGCTTTGTTGCTGTACAGACATTTTGACCATGATTAGATAGTTTTTTTTATTCAGACGTTGTTTACATGTAACCATTTTCATTGGTCAAATTTGAAATTTGACTGTGAAAATGTCCTTTGCTTGCCGTGGTGCTTGCCTCGAGTCATTTGTAAAATATAACCACATTCTTTTAGTAAAATAAAGATTGATACCAAGGAAAAGTTGACAAGTTGTATTGATTGGTCAAAACGAATAAGACCGAATATGTTCTTACCATGGTGTTGTTGGTTAAAAGTGCATCAATGTATACACAATCTAACCAAGACTTTTCCAACATGTTACAATGTTTTTCTATATATGCTATTCTTTCCATTTTAATAGTAAAAAATGATGGTTTCCCCCGGAATCTTACCTAAAAACCTACTTCAGAATATCGTACTTGAATAATTGCGTGTTTTTGTCTTTGGCGTTCCCTTTCTTTATCTGCCTCGCCAATTTTTTTTCTGTTTACCCTTTGTCTTTGTCGTTCACTCTCTCTATCCGCTTCACTAACGCTTTCTCTGTCTACCCTTTTTCTTTGGCGCTCTTGTTCTTTATCCGCTTCGCTAAATTTTCTTCTCCATTCACGCTGTCTTTCTCGCTCAGCTCTCCGCTTTTCTTCGTTGAAACTCCGTCGTCTTTCTCTTTCATTTTCACGTCGCCTTTGTTTCTCTTCCTCGGTCAAAACTCTTTTAGGCGTTAGCTTAGCTTTACAATTTTCTTGATCCTTGTCCATTTTTGAATTGAGTTTTAAAAAAGCTTGTTTTCAGTAAAAAAAACTGATTTCGTGTCCGAAGACAACAAAATGTCAAATGTCCCAAAATGTCGGCACGCGTCTAAAATTTGTCAAAGTTTTGGCGCGAAAACTTCGGCTCACTAAAACTGGTCAGCAAGTTTGCGCGTGAGTGTACACGTACGGACGTATGTATGTATGTATGTACGGACGGACGTTGTACGTATTTTCGATTTCCGGGCTTCCTGTGGTCGATTTCAAATGAGCTCGATGGTTTACCATATTTTCTTAATTATGGTGCTCCGCTGGCGCGGGCCTTAGGCCCGCGCGGAGCTCCGCTATTAAATAGAAATAGACTGATAAAACGTCCCTGTCGTACTCCGCGGTTATAATCAAACGTTCTTTTTTTTTGCCTAATTTAATAAAACAAGAACTCTTAGAGTATATCTTTTTTATCAACTGATCCAATTTTCCATTTATATTATTTTGTAATAATTGAACAAATAAACCAACATACCATATGGAGTCGAATGTTTTTTTTAAAATCGATAAAACATACATATATTTTGCCATTCCTCGCATTTTGTACCTATTTATCAATAATTGTTCTAATTGTAAAAATATGAGCCGTTGTCCTATGATTTGGTTAAAAACTTATTTGAGATTTGTGAAGTAAGTCATTCTTTGCTGCAAAACTTAATAAACGTTTATTCATTATTAGTGTAAAAAAATTCCTAAACAACTTGGAACACAGATGCCTCTGTAGTTTTTGGGATCATCACGATCTCCGCTTTTAAAGATGGGGGTTATTGAACCTACACACCAGGAGTCTGGAAAAATCCCCGAGTCCAGCATCAAATTAAAAAGTTTCGAATAAACTGGTAGCAAGATTTCAATACTGTGTCGAATCTTTTCGTTTCTAATCTTATCAGTAAAAGCAGCTGGTAGCAAGATTTCAATACTGTGTCGAATCATTTCGTTTCTAATCTTATCAGTAAAAGCAGCTGTGTTGTTTTTTTAATAACTTTGCACAAGTTAAAATTTCCTCTTCGTAAGTTTATTCATTTAAGATATTATTTGACTCAATAAGAGTATCCTCTGCTAACTGTTTAAGTTTATCAGTCATTAGTTTTTCATCTTCACATTTCAGATGTTATGATTGGAAGTTATCACTCCATTTATCTTCGTGAATTGGAGGTAATTCTTCTTCCTTTATAGTTTCATCTGCAGAGTTTAGAAGTTTCCTAAACATTGAAGTGTCATTGTTGTTTTCAATTAGTGTAAGTACTTCATCATGAAAGGATCGCTTTTTTGTCTCAAGGAGTTTTTTTTACTTGTTTTAATTTTTTGTGATATGATTGTTGTGTAGTTCAATCTATAGGTTTTGCGTGTTTTAAGTTTGATAATTTTCTTAATTCCTTTGTAGTTAGTCTACAATCCCTGTCAAACCATTTTTTATTACAAAAAAATATTTTTCTTCTGGATTTGGGTTTTTTAGTTTCAAAGATAATTTTGACGCATCAATAATCGCATCATTAATAGTAGACACTGAAACCGGCAGATACTCTTTTTGTAAAAAGTTATCTATTGCCTTGACAACTGTTGGTGAAGCCATGGCATTTTTAAAATTCTCGGCAGAATCGAATGACCAATGAAATTGAAAAGGTAAGCTCTGTAGTTTGTTCAGATCATTCGAAGAATCATTTAAAGTTAGATTGCTTTTAGTTAAAGTTTTTTTTTAGTTAAAGCTTTTAGTTAGAGTTGTTGCTTTTATTTTAAGTTAGATTGCTTTTAGTTTACTGAAGAAGAATCTTGTTTACACCTCCAAAAACCTGTGCCGCGAAACAAAAGTATGTGTCGCTGAAAAAGATATTACATCAGTTAATATGACTAATTGCTATTAGATACCTAGGCTGTACTAGAATGCAGGTTTAAAATTTGGGAGATCGTATGATAGATTATATGCTGCTTGAATTTCTTTTGAGGGGACGCCATCTACGCTGGAGGACAGGAGTGCTGCAGTGCCTTTTGGGAGGAGGATTTCTCGTAAGTCACTATAGTAGTCGGTCATATTAGGCTTAGACTGCCAACATTGCTTGCGATTGACTCACTGGTTACCCCCAAAAGGGACAAGGTTAAAGAGCATCCACTGCAGTAGCTGTTGGGGGATCTACCCTTCATAAACGGCTGCTTCAGTCAGATACTTCTTCAGTCTGCTATGTACTGCAAAGCCTGTGAAGGGTCGCTAAGCTCACTCTATCAAGGGAAAACAATACTTCTCGCATGAGGACTTGTCCCAGGTCGGACAAGCGATCCCCAGAGAAAAAATCAAGTGCGAAAAAACAAAGAAAAACCCTGGATAGTTGGAGGTGGACCATTACACATTTTTGTCACAGACGATGCTCTTTTTTTGTTTGTTTTGTTTTCCTTGTAGTATATACAGAACTATTTTTTCTCGCAGACCCCCGGGGAAGGCTGGTGAAATTAACGTCTGACCATTTTATAAGCACCAGTGTTTTCCCGGCCACTCAGAATAAAACTGTTGTTTAATTCTGGGCCATATTTTGGCATCCAGGGCACTTTGCAGACCCTCCTTCTAGTGTTAAACTCCTTGGTAAAACCCCAGGCTTTTTCATGAAGCTATTCACTCCTACGTTCCCCCTTTGGTTGATGCTTTTAAAAAGAGTTAACTCCCTGGCTATAATGTGTTAACTTCCCGGACCTCCCTGGACAGGGTTTTGATTGATGCACAGAATAAATTAATGGATACTGAATACTTGCACTGGTATGATTAACAAAGAAAAACCCTAGATAGTTGGAGGTGGACCATTACACATTTTTGTCACAGAGGAGGCTCTTTTTTGGTTTGTTTTGTTTTTCTTTAGTATATACAGAATTATTTCACAGCATGAACTTTTCTAAAACACACCCCTCCACCTTCATCACTTTTCTAACTACTTGCAATAAATTATTTATATGCTCAATTTATTCTCTGATTATCTGCTTTATTAAGATCTATTTCAAATGCATCGGGCACCACCTGTCTCATTTGCTCACACAGATTCATTGTATAATATGAAAGCCTAGTGTTATATACTAAGCTAGTAAAAATACCTATTGTACTGATCTGATGTAATCCAATTAGAAGTCCTTAGGGACCAACAACAAAATGTACTTAAGAAAGAATTTTGTATTCATTAAATGTTCTAAGTTCGACGTTCTACGAGTGAATTGAACTTTACACCTAGGATGTTCAAAAGACGTGATGATAATTATCTTTGGTCAAGAGAGTCTCACTTCTGTCATTATCATTATTGGTTTCAAAATTTTCTACAAATAATTATAAATTTTTCGCTGACACATAGATTACATTTTTTGCTTATATTGTAATGGTGACATTTCTTGATTATTTTCCATGTTATTGTGAACGTTTTTGTTTTTGTTTTGAACGTTACAAAACCACCTAATATCATTTAGACTCGACAAACGAAGAAATGAGACAGAATTATCTAAATATATTTGGACATAGAAAGACGCAAAAAAGGGTTCACCGTTTATGAGGACTTTATTCTTGATTTCAAAGAAAATAAAGTTAAAGTTAAAACATTAATTTACAGTTCGGTCTAAGGACTAACACTTCTTCTGCCGGACAATTCATGTTTATTGCATTGCCAGTGTCAATAGCGTGATAACAGCTTTCTGGCCCATATTCTTCTCGGAGCTTTTGGAGATTGTGAAACTGCCCAGGTAATTTGTGTGAAAAATGTGTGTTGCACCGTCAGCCAGCTCATTTGGTAAATCTGTAAGTCTGTTTATGAATTTCAACCATTCTTCAGTGCAGAGTCCCATTCCCACTTCTTTGAGGGCAGTGATTAACTGTTCTTTGGCTTCAGTGTGCCTCATGATGGTCCTCAACTCGAAGGGATGAGAAATAGTTGGATAAAATGGTGATTTCAACATAAATTCTCCCAGATCAAGTACATAGGAAACAGTAATCCACAGATTATAGGGCAATTTTACCTGGAATACTTGTTCAAATCAAGAATAATTGACAGTAGGCTCAGACTGGATAAAGGCACTGGAACTGGAGTACTTGCAGCAATGCATGCTTTTTTAAAGACAAAGTCATGGCGACATGGAACCGGTAGACACCATTATTTATGGGCCTCAAACCTCAAATCAGGTAAAAACTCCTAACAATTAACCTGATGCTTACAGCGAATTACTTTTAGGTCCACTTTTGTACTTGATATTTCCACTTACCTATCTCAAAATAAAACAAACATCTAGATGTATCAAATTGATGCAAATCAGTCATTGAAAATCCAATTAATCAATCAATTAATAAATCAATCATCGATATAAGCAGTCAATATCTATATGTGCTTTCTTGTTCTTTCTTTTCTTTTTTTGGCTGGATGGTGGCTGACTACGTGGTAACTCGTCTTCAGAAGAGTCAAGGCTTTCGAAATTTTTCTTTTCACGGTCTTTTTCGTTGGGGTTGCTTCGGCGCAGCACTTTTGTACGAAAAGGTCTATCACGATTTCTGTTGTGGGTTCGTCTATAACTGATTGGCCAACTGACAGAGGCATCTGTTTGGACACTGTTTCAGGATTGTTGAGTACATAATTCAGGGCTAGGTAATTTGTGGATACAGCATACATCTTGGCACCCATTGAGAACATATCCAACATGATACGCCGGAAACGTTCGTTTTCCGCCACGTTCTCCAGCAGCGGTCTGAGGTTTCTTTCGGTAGGCTTGTACTTGTCTGAATTCTTATCGAAGGATGCAAACTGGCCCAAGTCGATTTTGGTCTGAATCTTTTTGCTGATTCGCGGCTGCAATGCTTCAAGAAATTCCAGGTTAGAACTTAAGGTATAGCACACTTCCGACAGAAACACATTGGGACGACGGAAGAACTCGCAGTTGGTGGTCTTGATCTTTTTGTCTAGGTCTTCTGATGGGAATTCCTTGACAGCGCCATACGGTGTTAGAAAGTACTTGTTGTATTGATCTAAATATCCAATACCGTCTCCTTTTCGTGGGGTGGCCATTTTGTAGTTACTTGTAGTTAAGGACTCGTTGATTAGATAGTTGTAATATGAACTCAACAAGCAATTTCTGTGTTTATGTAGTCATTTTCGAAAACAAAAGGATCCAAATTCACTAATTGGCATATTATAATATCCAATCAGAAAACACCTATTGTTTACCTATTGTCCCGCCTTTACGCTTTGATTGAACTAATTTTACCGCTATTTTATATTTGTAAACAAACTTTTCGAAAACTTGTTTTTAACTTATTATATACTATTTCATATGTAATTGATTGTTAAATAATTGTGGCTTTTCTCTTGTTTTTTATTATGAAACGGTTGTAAATCGTTTCCAGCAATCGATGAATAACAAATTTTTGAATTTTGTTATGCTGAAAAGCGAAAAACGCGGTAAAAGTATGGCCGTATAAAAGTCAATAAAATGAAAACACTTAAACGAAGTATTGGAGAAAAACTAAATTAATATAAAAATTAGGTAAACCTAATAGCGGAGCTCCAACAATATGGCTAAAATCAATATAATTATCCGGTTAATTTTAAATGGTGCGTGAACAATGTTATATAATTTAATATTATTTTGAGGCAAAACAAAAATGCTTCCTTTAAATGCAGCAACTTTACAGAAATATGGCCTGAACAGAAATATGGCCTATTTCATCTATTAACCCCCCCCCCCCCCCATCTTCCTTTCTGCGCAAAAATAATTGAATGCACACTGCTATTTTGATAGCCTTTGCTTATCAGAACACCAGCAAATAAGAATGACATTTTTAGTCTTTATTACATCAATTAATACAGCTACAACAAATCAGTAAAGTAAAAATTATAATTGAATCTATAAGTTAAAAATGTACCTGGCTGATATCAATCAATCAATACGTTCTCATTTCTCTTGGAGAAATATTCAGATGCCTCTCTACTCGAGAAAGCAATCAACGTCAAAGTTTTCCACGTTGGTAGCAAAGTTTAAGAATCTGGGAAGTTTCATACTCTGGATATCTTTGATATATTGTTCTTTCTAGCGATTTTATTGGTCGATCCTTCCTTTTTCTTTTCACATCCTCAAAGGTTAGCTTTTTGATATATCTTTTATTGGATGAACGTACTATGTGCCCAAACCATCTCAGTTGTTGGTTTTCCACGAATTCCTTGAGGGGTGTTGCACCACTATGCTTGTAGATATCTTCATTTGATAATATATATGCCATGTTATATCTGTCATCATCATCTATATCACCATTACCATCCTCGTCATCATCAACATCACTGCCATCACCATCATCATTTATTAGAGTTAGCTTTCTTTTCTGTCCACCTTTGACGAGATCACGCAATTTTTTGTTATAAGTAGAGCGTACTGGGTTTAACGATGATTCTGTTAGAGACCAGGTCTGGCAAGAATAGACAAGTTTGCTTCTGAAGAGTGAGTCAAAGATCTTTCTCCTGGTGTTAAGTGCGACAGAGTGGTTCTGGAAAAGGATTTCGTGTTGATAGAAGCTGTTAATCGCAGAGAATTTTCTAGTCTGAAGTTCACATGAGGGAGTATAATGCTCGTTGTGAGTAAATTTCTGTCCAAGATACGTGAAAGTATTGACATTTCTAAGCTGATGGTTTTCAATTTCACAGATAGACTTTGGATAGGTGTTGTCATCGTAACCATCCGACATTATCATAGTATTGGTTTTATCCAGTGACATCTGAAGGCCATATCTTTTAAAAAGCCTGTGCATGATCTCGATGGCACGTTGTAGTTTCTCAGCTGAGTTTGTCAGTATGGCCAGGTCATCAGCATATCCAAACCAAAGCAAGGATGATATTCCGGAACTTCTCTCTTCTGTACGCTGTACACGGTCAGTTGCTTCATTTGGTATTCTGTATTGTAATTCAATGTGAATGTTTTGTTGTAGACATTCATGTTCAAAAATGCGCAGTATAAAGTCCAAGTACAGATTGAAACAGTAAGGACTTTCACATCCACCTTGTCTTACCCCACTCGTTGTTCTAAAAACCTCTCCCATTTCCTCATCAGTCATAACAGCATAAGTTTCCAAATAGATGGACCGTAATAGACGTAGTAGTACAGCTAAGTTCTTGTCATCCTTCACATTACGTTTGTACATACTGGTAAACATCCATTCTCGCGGTATCCAATCAAAGGCAGCTTTCAAGTCAATGAATCCAACGTATAAATCTTCTTTTCTTTCGTGGAATATCTGTTGGACACGTCTAAGACAGTATATGGCATCTTGACATCCCCTATTGGAGCGAAAGCCGAACTGGCCTTCCAGTAGATTATTTTCATACCATTGTTGTAATCGACCCAGTATTATCACACAAAATATCTTAAGTTGTGTAGAGCTGATAGATAGGCCTCTGTAGTTGTTTGGGTCGTTTGTCTTTCCCTTGTTCTTGTACAACGTTTTCAGCCTTGAGTATTTCCAGTTAGTTGGTATGTCATTCTGTTGCCATATGTCCGCATAGAGAACAGTTAGTGCTCTTAGGCAATCAGGATCAGATACAAGGGCTTGTAAAAGTTCAGCTGGTGTATCAGTGGTTGCCTTTTGATGCTTAAGTTTGTTTATTGCAGAGAGAATTTCAAGTTCATCTGGGGGTTCGCTGTTAATATCATCATCAGTTGGTACATCATGAAATGAGTCATGAAGGTAAGTAGGAAGCTCGATCAACTCTTGTGGTGTGTTGTTGTTTGAAAGTTCTTTGTTGAAATGTTCTTTAAAGTGTTCTTTGAGGGTGGTACATGAAGATGGTAAGAGTGCTTTATTATTGAAGGCGCGGTGATGTTTAGCGTTTCTGAAAAGCTTCTCTAGGTTCCTTGATGCTGCTGCTTAATTGATGGTGTCGGCTTTTTCTTTGTAGAAGTTTCTCTTCAGTACATCTGCTCTTTTCTTGATTTGTCTTGATAGAAGTCTGTACTGCACCTTATCAGTTGGATACGATAATTTATTGCGTTCTGATTTCAGCACGCTTAATTCCTCGTCATTTCGCCATGGTAGATTTACATATCCATTTTTCATGTTCTTTTTGGGTAATACTTTCTCAGCTGTGACTGTAAGTTCGTCTGTTAATACAGTTACGCGGGTGTTAACATCAGGATGGTCTTCAGTTAACTGCTTTATTTTGATGATGTTGTCAGTAAATTTCTTTTGCATGGCTAGGTCTTTTAGACTGTTATAATCTGTTTTTGGTCTTTTCCGGTTGTGTTTTGGTTTTTGTCGATCTTGTTTACGAAGTGGAATAGCCCATCGTTGGGTAAGACATCTGTGGTCACTATTCAGAGTGGTATCAGACAAGTAGCTGTTCTTTACTCTACAATCATGACAATAGGAGACCAGTGTTTGAGTAGCCAAAGCATAGTCAAGGGTCTTGGTGGTATGACTGTCATTACTGTGAAATGTTATTAAGTGATGTTGTTTGTGTTTGAAGTAGGTATTGAGCATACCCAGTGAATTCTTTACACAGAAACCAGTCAATGCTTCACCATTCTCATTGCACTCGAAGCTGGTACTGTAGTTCTTATTTCGACCATATTGGGTAGGTTGAAGATGTTTTACAAGAGTGGTAGTTGCATTGAAATCACCCAGAAAAAGTTGTCCGACATTACCAGAAGCCAGATCTACCTCCTTTTGTAGCTGTTTCCAGAACTCAGCTCTTTGGGTGTCATTTCCAGGTGTTGTAGGGCAGTTTGTAGGAGCATATAGACAGTAAACTCGAATATTCAAACCTACATACTTTATGTCAATCCACATCATAGGAGGGCTGATTTGGGAGATTTGTAAGATTTTCTGCTTAGGATCACGTTTTACAGCGAGTGCAACTCCATGTAGTCGTTTTCTATTATGTCCACTCCAATATATATCCCATGTAATTCCGCTTTGTGTTGTTATCATACGGCTATCTTTTCCTGTTCTTCTAAATTCAGTTAATGCTAGAAGACTGATGTTCTTTTTCGATGCAAGCTCTAATAAGCTTTCCAGTCGATCTTCGAACTTATCTGAGCAGGATTGAACGTTCAATGTCATCGATCGCCAGTGTGCAAACTTTTTGCTTCTAGTAGAAGTGTCAGTCGTGTTAGTAGTTGACTTAGACTTTGTAGTTCAATCTGTTATTCTGTGTTGGTTGGTTTCAGGGGGCTGAATAAAGGCGTCTTACGTTCTAATTCACTTCGTTCAAACGAACGTAAATTATTTAACTTTTATATTCCGAGAATATAAACTAAAAGAACACGACATACAAATATGTGGTAGGTTCGCTTGCGGACCATTATAGTGTTTAATCTGTAGTCATTGAATCAATGATATTATATATAGTTACAAATATATTTAGATGACTAGACTTTTAGATACTTTTAAACGATTCTGTTTAGATTCTTGTACATACATGTCGTTAGCACTATCTGACTTCCAGCGGCCATAAATCTTAAGTAATCTTTTCCGGAATACCATTTCCTTTCTCTACAGCGTTTGTTATACCGCTCGACCTTAGGCTCTGCAGGCCGTAGACCTTGCTGTCATATCCTAGTGCGTGCAAACATTGCTAAATGTATCCCTACATCTAGTGTAGGACAACGGTGCGTTTATTAATTGAAAACCAGCTTTTGTCTTTATAAATCTTCTAAATATGTGTAAATCACTCTTGGAATGGATCTTAGCTAAATTATTATATCTAGTTAGTGACATCACAGGACAATACTTAGTGTTTGTTTGGCAATATAAACTTGGTTGTCTTCCCGATAGACATCCGTTTTACTACTTGGGATGAATATAGTTATGTAATCATTATGGAAAGAAATACAGCTTCTAATGTTATATAGTTCATTGATGCGTAGAAGTCCAGCAACACCAATTGTACATAATGCCGCTACTCGTAAATCTTTTACCGGTGCGTCCATGTCTCCGTACTTGTCAATGACCCTCCTGATTGTTTCCGAACTTATTGGCCTTTTTACCACATGGATTGTCGGAAGCGTCGAATTAGATATATTCTGAGCAAGCTCGAGTAGATAAGTTGTCACTAAGGTACTTGGAAATGGGATACTGATACATATCTTCCTTTCTAAACACCACTGGAACAATCTTTTTCAATTTTCTTCCAGTGAGTCGCTGTTGTAGATGTTGCTCGTGAGGTCGACATTGTGTCAATCAGGTTGTGAAAATTTGGTACGAGGTTGACGGGTAGCGTACTCCAAACGGGGCTTCAACTAATAACCTGCAAGATATAAGCACACTTCAAACAAGTTAGCTGACGCATTGGTTGGAATGATTTACACAGTAATGATCCCTGCCCTTGCCTTCGTTACTCTTCCCTACACGTTAGAAGTCTTTCCGCCTTAGACAACTTTTGCTCGCCCTTGCGATATTACCAACGAGTAGGTTGATAAAAATCCAAATTCATGGCCTGTGCATGCCTTGTAACCCATTAACAATTTTAGATTAACGCACTTTTGATCTGACACGATTGCTAACCACCCTTGCGGTGAAATAAACTGGTTGTTACTGCGCCCTTTGACTGCCCCGCACTTGCGATCACGATGGGCTTAGTTATCTCACGTATTGAGATTAATGCACTTCGATCTGACACGATTGATAACCACCCTTGCGGTGAAATAAACTGGTTGTTACTGCGCCCTTTGACTGCCCCGCACTTGCGATCACGATGGGCTTAGAATCTCACGTATTGAGATTAACGCACTTTCGATCTGACACGATTGCTAACCACCCTTGCGGTGAAGTAAACTGGCTGTTTCTGCGCCCTTTGACTGCCCCGCACTTGCGATCACGATGGGCTTAGTTATCCCACGTATTGAGATTAACGCACTTTCGATCAGACACGATTGCTAACCGCCCTTGCGGTGAAAAAAACTGGCTGTTACTGCGCCCTTTGACTCCCCCGCACTTGCGATCACGACGGGCCTAGTTATCTGGCGTATTGAGACGTATTTTCTTAGCAGTAACAAGCGTATCTGTAACTTAAGAGTTTTTATGCTTACGTGATTAAACACGAGAAGAGAAGTCGCATCTGAAGGCTATAATCAGGCCCCTAAACCTCTCGGAACCTAGTAGCGAGTTGGCGTTCGTTCCTAGCTTTAACGCATTCTTTCCCTCCGCGATGACATAACCTCTAATGAAATATTTATGCTTTTTTTTTTAATAATTATTACTATTATTATTATTATTATTATTTGGGCCAGAAGACAGTTGACGGTCAGAACGGTGTTACCAAAGTTCTTATGGGTCCTTGTACGTACATGTAATGTAACGCTCTTGATACTAAACTTACGGGAGGGACTTCTAAGCAGTTTTCGTGCTCTAAACTCTGTACAAAAAAAAAAACAATTCGCCGTCTGTACCGGATTCCAGATTCACGAGAAAAATCTATATAATTTGGTGTTATATAATGCGGCAAAACAGTCAATAGCGTGCGATCCCCCTTTGATATCTAAAAATCGGAAATAGTCAACAAGTTAGCTCAGTTGGGATAGCGTTGGCTGTTAAGCGGGAGGCCGCGGGTTCGAACCCTCAGCCGGACCATCACTCAGGATCCTTAGATAATTGAAGCGAATATTCTTCGATATATAATTGTTAGGCTTTGCGTCTTCTCGGATAAGGACGATAAACCTCATGCTTATAAAGCCGGATTACATACTATAAATAATAGGAAAATATTGTAAAGCGCATTGAGACTTTGAAATGCACTATAAATGCACCTACGTTACATTACACTCATCAGCTTGTTATATTTCGGTTCAAGAATCTACTGGATTTCTAGATTTTCAGCCCGGTTGTCCGTGTACCATTTCACATGCGCTCATTCCAACAGACGTTTAAACGATTTTAAGGAAAAATTAACTGCTTCTAATTCCCTCCACGTAGATTTTTTTTTTTTAATCTCATTTTCCATCCAGAGCTTGTGAATGATATAATTCGTATCTACAGTCAGTTCTGTCCCACAGCTTGAAAACGCTTGCATCGGAATAAACGAAGCAGTGGGGTCTCTTAATCAATAAAACAGTGTCTAGCCTTTAGGAAACCCAGATTGTTAACCCAAAACTGTAACTCGCCCATACAGTACTCGTCCAACTCTAAAGGTGAGTCCCATTGATTTGCGCACGCTATAGCATAACTATAGTGCCAGGTCATCATTCTGGTAACATTTCCTGCTGTCGGACCTTCGGATAGAATTTGACCCGTAGGTGAAACTAGCTTTCTAGCGGAGAATTTTAATCGTTAGTCACAAACCCAGCACGTTCAAAATCGTTTTTAATAATTTTTGACCGCTCACGCGCCGCCTCGAAATTGATTACAATGAGCCAACGGTCGTCAAGATAAAGCGCAATACAAATCTCCGGTGATAAGAATAGGTTTCAACATTTCTTTTCTTTCTTTCTTTTTTTTTTTGAAGAAATACGGCGCAGTAGACAGGCCAAATGGCACAACGGTGAACATGAAAAATCTAGTAGCATGATTGTCGTCTTCCCAGGCAAAACATAGATAGTACTGTCTTCGTCTGCAATTT